>JAKWBO010000054.1:0-222098 GCA_034336685.1 Luscinia luscinia
TGCCGCCGCGGCCGGCCCACCCGTGGGTGGGCGTGCAGGAGCCTGCGTTTGCCTCTGGGTGTGCCGCCACGGCTGGCCACCCGTGGGTGGCGTGCAGAACTGTTTGTGTTGCCCTGGGTGTGCCGCCACGGCCAGAGGCAACCTCAGGCCCTTCTGCACGCCCACCCGCACGGAAGTGGCAATGGCGGCACCTGAAAACGCAGACCCTTCTACACGCCCACTGCCAGTGAGCCGACACGTGCGGCTACAACCAGGCGTGCAACCTCAGGCCCGCTCTGCGCCCACTTACGGGTGGGCGGCCGTGTGGCACGCGGGCCTGCGCAAACTGTTCTCTGCCGCCCCACTGCCAGTGGCGACGTGTGACTGCCTCAGTGTCTACGCGCTCCACTATGATGTGACCCGTCTTTATAACCATAAACCTGCGCCCTGCGAATGGCCGACAGAGCATTACATAGTAACCACTAAACAACTGCACGCCCACCCGCAATGGGGCCCGACAATCTTGGCCATAAACTGTCTGCACGCCCACCTGTGCCGTCCGTGTGACATAATGTTCCTACGCAAACCCTTCTGCGCCCACCCACGGGTGGGCCCCGACGCGTCAGCGACACGCCAGGCAACCACGCAAACCAACTTCTACCGCCCGCCCACGGGTGAGCCGACGCTGGCGGCACAGCCAGTGTTCCTGCGCAAACCGTTCTGCGGCCTGCAGGTGGGCCAACCGTGGCGGCACACCAGAAGAACAAAGCCTTCTGCGCCCCGCCTGGGCCGGCCGTGTACCAGAACTGGGCTGCAGGCGCCCTACGCGCCCACTTACCGAATTAATGGCTCGTGTGACTCTGCAAATACGGGCCCTCTGCTGCAGCCCGCCGTGGGTGGAGCCGGCCGTGGCGGCCTGAACAAGCATAACATTCTGCAGCCCACCACGCTGAGTGGGGCCGACCGTTCTTGGCCCTGAGCTGCCCGAACCCTGTGCGCCGCCCGCGACGGGGTGTTACCCGTCGTACACCTGAGTGGCACCGCAAGCTCTTCTGCACGCCCACTGCAGATGGCCGGCGATGGCGGCTACGCCAGTGTTTGCGCAGGATTCTGCGCCTGCGCGGAGTGAGCCCGACGTGGCGACACACCATTTGCGCACAGTTCTGCGCCCACCCACGGGTGGGCCGGCCGTCGGCTGCACCCAGAGGCAACGCAGAGCCCTTCTGCCGCCCACTTGCGAATTCGGAGCCCGGCCGTTGCGGCTACCCAGTAGCGCTCACGCCGCAGTGGGTGACGTGCCTGGGAGTAACCGCAAACCTTCTGCGCCCCATCCACGGGCGGCGTCGGCGACACTGCTCGCAGGCCCATCACCCGCCGCAATGGGCGACACGTGCCTGAGCACGCAAGTTTACGCCCACCCACTGAGCCGGCCCGTCAACGGCTGGCTCAGAAAGGCAAGCATACGCCTTCTGCGCCCACTGCAGTGGGCCGGCCGTGTATAGAAAACCCATCTGCACGCCCACTGCGGGATTGGAGCCCGGCCCGTATGGCGGGGCATACCCAGAGGCAAACGCAAGCTCCTCCTGCACGCCCACCCACGGGGTGGAGTCGGCCGTGCGGCACAACCAGAGGCACACGCAAACAGTTCTTCTCGCCCACCCGCGGGTGAGGCCCAGCCCCTGGTGGCGCACCCAGAGCGCAGCTGCAGGCCCCTTCTGCACGCCCACCAGCGGGTGGGCCAGCCGCGGCCGACGGCACCCAGTGGATCACGCAGACAGTTCTGCGCCCACCCACGGGTTGGCCGGCCGTGGCGGCACGCCCAGTGGCCGCGCGCCACTGTTCTACTGCGCCCACCCACGGGTGTGGGCCGGCCGTGGCGGCACACGCCAGGGCACGCATGAGCAGTTCTGCGCGCCCACCAGCGGGTGGGCCGGCCGTGTCGACACTGGCAGAGCAACAGGCCCTGCTGCACGCCCACCCACGGGTGGAGCTCGGCCCGTCTTGGCACCCAGTGGCAACATGAGACCCTTCTGCACGCCCACCCGCGGGTGGAAGCCGGCGTGCGGCACGACCCAGGAGACACACGCGAGCCTTCTGCACGCCCGCCCGGGTGAAACACGTCTTGGCCTGAGCTCAAAGGCGCAGCCTGCTGCGCACATCCGCAAATGGGCCCGGCGTAGCGGCGCGCAGGCACCGCACCGACGAGTTCTGCACGCCCACCCACGAGGCGGAGCCGGCGCGTGTGGCTTGCCAGTGGCAAACTGCGAAGCAGTTCTGCACGCCCACCCACGGGCGAGCCGGCCGTCGGCGGCACACCCAGAGCAGCGCAGGCCCTGCTCTGCAGCCCACCGACGGGTGGAGCCGGCCGTGCTTGAGCACACCACGAGGCATGCGCGGGGCACGCCCACTGGCGGCATTACAGAAGGCGCAACCGCACGGCCTTCTGCGCCCACCCACGATGGGCGACCGTGGCTGCACACCCAGAACAGCCAGGCACTTCTGCCGCGCCCACCCACGGGTGGGCCTGCCCGTGTGACACACCCAGAGGCAACCGCAGGCACTTCTGCACACCCACCCGCGAATGGGCCGGCCATGGCGGCACACCCAAGAACAACCCAGGCCCTTCTGCACGCCCACCCACGGGTGGAGCCGGCCGTGCGGCACACCTAGGGGCATACGCAGGCCCTTCTGCGCGCCACACAGAGTTGGCCGGCCGTGGCGGCACACACAGAGGCACCGCACGAGCCTTCTGCACGCCCACCGCAGGTGGAGCCGACGTGTGACACACCCAGAGGCAACCGCCAACCCTTCTGCACACCCACCCACGGGGTGGGCCGGCCCGTCTTGGCACACCCAGTGGCACACGCATAAACAGTTCTGCACGCCCACCCACGGGGTGGGCCGGCCGTCGCGGCACACCCAGTGGCACCGCGCAAACAGTTCTGCACGCCCACCCACGGGTGGGCCGGCCGTGGCGGCACACCAGAGGCACACGCAAACACTTCTGCACGCCCACCCACGGGTGGGCCGGCCGTGGCGGCACACCAGAGGCAACCGCAAACCCTTCTGCACGCCCACCCACGGGTGGGCCGGCCGTGGCGGCACACCCAGTGGCACACGCAAACAGTTCTGCACGCCCACCCACGGGTGGGCCGGCCGTGGCGGCACACCCAGAGGCACACGCAAGCCCTTCTGCACGCCCACCCACGGGTGGGCCGGCCGTGGCGGCACACCCAGTGGCACACGCAAACCGTTCTGCACGCCCACCCACGGGTGGGCCGGCCGTGTGGCACACCCAGAGGCAACCGCAAACACTTCTGCACGCCCACCCACGGGTGGGCCGGCCGTCGCGGCACACCCAGAGGCAACGCGCAGACACTTCTGCACGCCCACCCACGGGTGGGCCGGCCGTGCGGCACACCCAGAGGCACACGCAGACCCTTCTGCACGCCCACCCACGGGTGGGCCGGCCGTGCGGCACACCCAGAGGCAACACGCAAACAGTTCTGCACGCCCACCCACGGGTGGGCCGGCCGTCGCGGCACACCCAGAGGCAACCGCAAGCCCTTCTGCACGCCCACCCACGGGTGGGCCGGCCGTCGTGGCACACCCAGTGGCACACGCAAACTCTTCTGCACGCCCACCCACGGGTGGGCCGGCCGTGCGGCACACCCAGTGGCACACGCAAACAGTTCTGCACGCCCACCCACGGGTGGGCCGGCCGTGGCGGCACACCCAGAGGCAACACGCAAACCCTTCTGCACGCCCACCCACGGGTGGGCCGGCCGTGGCGGCACATCCAGTGGCACACGCAAACAGTTCTGCACGCCCACCCACGGGTGGGCCGGCCGTGGCGGCACACCCAGAGGCACACGCAAGCCCTTCTGCACGCCCACCCACGGGGTGGGCCGGCCGTGCGGCACACCCAGAGGCAACCGCAGGCCCTTCTGCACGCCCACCCACGGGTGGGCCGGCCGTGGCGGCACACCCAGTGGCACACGCAAACAGTTCTGCACGCCCACCCACGGGTGGGCCGGCCGTGGCGGCACACCCAGTGGCACACGCAAACACTTCTGCACGCCCACCCACGGGGTGGGCCGGCCGTGCGGCACACCCAGTGGCACACGCCAAACAGTTCTGCACGCCCACCCACGGGTGGAGCCGGCCGTGTGACACACCCAGAGGCAACCGCAAACCCTTCTGCACGCCCACCCACGGGTGGGCCGGCCGTGGCGGCACACCCAGAGGCAACACGCAGGCACTTCTGCACGCCCACCCACGGGTGGGCCGGCCGTGCGGCACACCCAGAGGCAACCGCAAGCCCTTCTGCACGCCCACCCACGGGTGGGCCGGCCGTGTGACACCAGAGGCACGCAGACCGTTCTGCACACCCACGGGGTGGGCAGCGTGCGACACACCAGGGCAACGCAGGCCTTCTGCACGCCCACCCCACGGGTGGGCCGGCCGTCGTGACACGCAGAGGCACACGCAAACAGTTCTGCACGCCCACCCACGGGTGGGCCGGCCGTGCGGCACACCCAGAGGCAACGCAAACCGTTCTGCACGCCCACCCACGGGTGGGCCGGCCGTGCGGCACACCCAGAGGCAACCGCAAACACTTCTGCACGCCCACCCACGGGTGGGCCGGCCGTCGCGGCACACCCAGTGGCACACGCAAACAGTTCTGCACGCCCACCCACGGGTGGGCCGGCCGTGGCGGCACACCCAGTGGCACACGCAAACCGTTCTGCACGCCCACCCACGGGTGGGCCGGCCGTCAGCGGCACACCCAGAGGCAACACGCAAACACTTCTGCACGCCCACCCACGGGTGGGCCGGCCGTGCGGCACACCCAGAGGCACCGCATAAACCGTTCTGCACGCCCACCCACGGGTGGGCCGGCCGTCGCGGCACACCCAGAGGCAACCGCAAACCCTTCTGCACGCCCACCCACGGGTGGGCCGGCCGTGCGGCACACCCAGAGGCAACGCAGACACTTCTGCACGCCCACCCACGGGTGGGCCGGCCGTGTCGGCACACCCAGAGGCACACGCAGGCCCTTCTGCACGCCCACCCACGGGTGGGCCGGCCGTGGCGGCACACCCAGAGGCAACCGCAAACAGTTCTGCACGCCCACCCACGGGTGGGCCGGCCGTCGTGGCACACCCAGAGGCAACACGCAGGCCCCTTCTGCACGCCCACCCACGGGTGGAGCCGGCCGTCGCGGCACACCCAGAGGCACACGCAAACCCTTCTGCACGCCCACCCACGGGTGGGCCGGCCGTGGCGGCACACCAGAGGCAACCGCAAGCACTTCTGCACGCCCACCCACGGGGTGGGCCGGCCGTCGTGGCACACCCAGAGGCAACCGCAAACCCTTCTGCACGCCCACCCACGGGTGGGCCGGCCGTGGCGGCACACCCAGTGGCACCACGCAAACAGTTCTGCACGCCCCACCCACGGGTGGGCCGGCCGTGCGGCACACCCAGTGGCACCACGCAAACAGTTCTGCACGCCCACCCACGGGTGGGGCCGGCCGTGGCGGCACACCCAGTGGCACACGCAAACAGTTCTGCACGCCCACCCACGGGTGGGCCGGCCGTCGCGGCACACCCAGAGGCAACCGCAGGCACTTCTGCACGCCCACCCACGGGTGGGCCGGCCGTCGCGGCACACCCAGAGGCAACCGCAAACCCTTCTGCACGCCCACCCACGGGTGGGCCGGCCGTGGCGGCACACCCAGTGGCACCGCATAAACAGTTCTGCACGCCCACCCACGGGTGGGCCGGCCGTGGCGGCACACCCAGTGGCACACGCAAACAGTTCTGCACGCCCACCCACGGGTGGGCCGGCCGTGCGGCACACCCAGAGGCAACCGCAAACCGTTCTGCACGCCCACCCACGGGGTGGGCCGGCCGTGGCGGCACACCCAGTGGCACCGCATAAACAGTTCTGCACGCCCACCCACGGGTGGGCCGGCCGTGCGGCACACCCAGAGGCAACCGCAAACCCTTCTGCACGCCCACCCACGGGTGGGCCGGCCGTGGCGGCACACCCAGTGGCACCGCGCAAACAGTTCTGCACGCCCACCCACGGGTGGGCCGGCCGTGCGGCACACCAGAGGCAACCGCAAAACCGTTCTGCACGCCCACCCACGGGTGGGCCGGCCGTCGCGGCACACCCAGAGGCACACGCAAGCACTTCTGCACGCCCACCCACGGGTGGGGCCGGCCGTGCGGCACACCCAGAGGCACACGCAAACCGTTCTGCACGCCCACCCACGGGTGGGCCGGCCGTGGCGGCACACCCAGAGGCACACGCAAACAGTTCTGCACGCCCACCCACGGGTGGGCCGGCCGTGCGGCACACCCAGAGGCAACCGCAAACAGTTCTGCACGCCCACCCACGGGTGGGCCGGCCGTGCGGCACACCCAGTGGCACACGCAAACAGTTCTGCACGCCCACCCACGGGTGGGGCCGGCCGTGGCGGCACACCCAGTGGCACACGCAAACAGTTCTGCACGCCCACCCACGGGTGGGGCCGGCCGTGGCGGCACACCCAGAGGCAACCGCAAACCCTTCTGCACGCCCACCCACGGGTGGGCCGGCCGTAGCGGCACACCCAGTGGCACACGCAAACAGTTCTGCACGCCCACCCACGGGTGGGGCCGGCCGTGCGGCACACCCAGAGGCAACGCGCAAGCCCTTCTGCACGCCCACCCACGGGGTGGGCCGGCCGTGGCGGCACACCAGAGGCAACCGCAAACCCTTCTGCACGCCCACCCACGGGGTGGGCCGGCCGTGCGGCACACCCAGTGGCACTGCATAAACAGTTCTGCACGCCCACCCACGGGTGGGCCGGCCGTGGCGGCACACCCAGAGGCACACGCAGACCCTTCTGCACGCCCACCCACGGGTGGGCCGGCCGTGGCGGCACACCCAGTGGCACACGCAAAACCCTTCTGCACGCCCACCCACGGGGTGGGGCCGGCCGTGCGGCACACCCAGAGGCACACGCAAACACTTCTGCACGCCCACCCACGGGTGGGCCGGCCGTGCGGCACACCCAGAGGCAACCGCAAACACTTCTGCACGCCCACCCACGGGTGGGCCGGCCGTGGCGGCACACCCAGTGGCACACGCAAACAGTTCTGCACGCCCACCCACGGGTGGGCCGGCCGTGGCGGCACACCCAGAGGCACACGCAAACAGTTCTGCACGCCCACCCACGGGTGGGCCGGCCGTGGCGGCACACCCAGAGGCACACGCAAACCCTTCTGCACGCCCACCCACGGGGTGGGCCGGCCGTGGCGGCACACCCAGAGGCAACCGCAAACCGTTCTGCACGCCCACCCACGGGTGGGCCGGCCGTGCGGCACACCCAGAGGCACACGCAAACAGTTCTGCACGCCCACCCACGGGTGGGCCGGCCGTCGCGGCACACCCAGAGGCAACACGCAAGCCCTTCTGCACGCCCACCCACGGGTGGGCCGGCCGTGGCGGCACACCCAGAGGCAACCGCAAACACTTCTGCACGCCCACCCACGGGTGGGCCGGCCGTGCGGCACACCCAGTGGCACACGCAAACAGTTCTGCACGCCCACCCACGGGTGGGCCGGCCGTGGCGGCACACCCAGTGGCACACGCAAACAGTTCTGCACGCCCACCCACGGGTGGGCCGGCCGTGCGGCACACCCAGAGGCACACGCAAACAGTTCTGCACGCCCACCCACGGGTGGGCCGGCCGTGGCGGCACACCCAGAGGCACACGCAAACCGTTCTGCACGCCCACCCACGGGTGGGCCGGCCGTGGCGGCACACCCAGAGGCAACCGCAAACCCTTCTGCACGCCCACCCACGGGTGGGCCGGCCGTGGCGGCACACCCAGAGGCAACGCAGGCACTTCTGCACGCCCACCCACGGGTGGAGCCGGCCGTGCGGCACACCCAGAGGCAACACGCAGGCCCTTCTGCACGCCCACCCACGGGTGGGCCGGCCGTGTGACACACCCAGAGGCAACACGCAAACAGTTCTGCACGCCCACCCACGGGTGGGCCGGCCGTGGCGGCACACCCAGAGGCAACCGCAAACCCTTCTGCACGCCCACCCACGGGTGGGCCGGCCGTCGCGGCACACCCAGTGGCACACGCAAGCCGTTCTGCACGCCCACCCACGGGTGGGCCGGCCGTGGCGGCACACCCAGAGGCAACCGCAGGCACTTCTGCACGCCCACCCACGGGTGGGCCGGCCGTGGCGGCACACCCAGAGGCAACCGCAAACCCTTCTGCACGCCCACCCACGGGTGGGCCGGCCGTGGCGGCACACCCAGTGGCACACGCAAACAGTTCTGCACGCCCACCCACGGGGTGGGCCGGCCGTGGCGGCACACCCAGTGGCACACGCAAACAGTTCTGCACGCCCACCCACGGGTGGGCCGGCCGTGGCGGCACACCCAGTGGCACACGCAAACAGTTCTGCACGCCCACCCACGGGTGGGCCGGCCGTGGCGGCACACCCAGAGGCAACCGCAAGCACTTCTGCACGCCCACCCACGGGTGGGCCGGCCGTGGCGGCACACCCAGAGGCAACACGCAAACCCTTCTGCACGCCCACCCACGGGTGGGCCGGCCGTGGCGGCACACCCAGTGGCACACGCAAACAGTTCTGCACGCCCACCCACGGGTGGGCCGGCCGTGGCGGCACACCCAGTGGCACACGCAAACAGTTCTGCACGCCCACCCACGGGTGGGCCGGCCGTGGCGGCACACCCAGAGGCAACGCGCAAGCCCTTCTGCACGCCCACCCACGGGTGGGCCGGCCGTGGCGGCACACCAGAGGCACACGCAAACCGTTCTGCACGCCCACCCACGGGTGGGCCGGCCGTGGCGGCACACCCAGTGGCACACGCAAACAGTTCTGCACGCCCACCCACGGGTGGGCCGGCCGTGGCGGCACACCCAGAGGCAACCGCAAACCCTTCTGCACGCCCACCCACGGGTGGGCCGGCCGTGGCGGCACACCCAGAGGCAACCGCAAACAGTTCTGCACGCCCACCCACGGGTGGGCCGGCCGTGGCGGCACACCCAGTGGCACCGCATAAACAGTTCTGCACGCCCCACCCACGGGTGGGCCGGCCGTGGCGGCACACCCAGAGGCACACGCAAACCGTTCTGCACGCCCACCCACGGGGTGGGCCGGCCGTGCGGCACACCCAGAGGCAACCGCAAACCCTTCTGCACGCCCACCCACGGGGTGGGCCGGCCGTGGCGGCACACCCAGTGGCACACGCAAACCGTTCTGCACGCCCACCCACGGGTGGGCCGGCCGTGGCGGCACACCCAGAGGCAACCGCAAACAGTTCTGCACGCCCACCCACGGGTGGGCCGGCCGTGCGGCACACCCAGTGGCACACGCAAACAGTTCTGCACGCCCACCCACGGGTGGGCCGGCCGTGGCGGCACACCAGAGGCAACCGCAGACCGTTCTGCACGCCCACCCACGGGTGGGCCGGCCGTGCGGCACACCCAGTGGCACACGCAAACAGTTCTGCACGCCCACCCACGGGTGGGCCGGCCGTGCGGCACACCCAGTGGCAACACGCAAACCCTTCTGCACGCCCACCCACGGGGTGGGCCGGCCGTGGCGGCACACCCAGTGGCACACGCAAACAGTTCTGCACGCCCACCCACGGGTGGGCCGGCCGTGGCGGCACACCCAGTGGCACACGCAAACAGTTCTGCACGCCCACCCACGGGTGGGGCCGGCCGTCGCGGCACACCCAGTGGCACACGCCAAACAGTTCTGCACGCCCACCCACGGGTGGGCCGGCCGTGCGGCACACCCAGAGGCAACCGCAAACCGTTCTGCACGCCCACCCACGGGTGGGCCGGCCGTGCGGCACACCCAGAGGCAACGCGCAAACACTTCTGCACGCCCACCCACGGGTGGGCCGGCCGTGGCGGCACACCCAGTGGCAACCGCAAACAGTTCTGCACGCCCACCCACGGGTGGGCCGGCCGTGGCGGCACACCCAGTGGCACACGCAAACAGTTCTGCACGCCCACCCACGGGTGGGCCGGCCGTGGCGGCACACCCAGTGGCACTACGCAAACAGTTCTGCACGCCCACCCACGGGTGGGCCGGCCGTGGCGGCACACCCAGAGGCAACCGCAAACCCTTCTGCACGCCCACCCACGGGTGGGCCGGCCGTAGCGGCACACCCAGTGGCACACGCAAACAGTTCTGCACGCCCACCCACGGGTGGGCCGGCCGTCGCGGCACACCCAGAGGCAACACGCAAACACTTCTGCACGCCCACCCACGGGTGGGCCGGCCGTGCGGCACACCCAGAGGCAACACGCAAACACTTCTGCACGCCCACCCACGGGTGGGCCGGCCGTCGCGGCACACCCAGAGGCAACACGCAAACCCTTCTGCACGCCCACCCACGGGTGGGCCGGCCGTGCGGCACACCCAGAGGCACACGCAAACACTTCTGCACGCCCACCCACGGGTGGGCCGGCCGTGGCGGCACACCCAGTGGCACACGCAAACAGTTCTGCACGCCCCACCCACGGGTGGGCCGGCCGTGGCGGCACACCCAGTGGCACACGCAAACAGTTCTGCACGCCCACCCACGGGTGGGCCGGCCGTGGCGGCACACCCAGAGGCACACGCAAACAGTTCTGCACGCCCACCCACGGGTGGGCCGGCCGTCGCGGCACACCCAGAGGCACACGCAAACACTTCTGCACGCCCACCCACGGGTGGGCCGGCCGTGGCGGCACACCCAGTGGCACACGCAAACAGTTCTGCACGCCCACCCACGGGTGGGCCGGCCGTGGCGGCACACCCAGTGGCACACGCAAACCGTTCTGCACGCCCACCCACGGGTGGGGCCGGCCGTGGCGGCACACCCAGAGGCAACCGCAAACCCTTCTGCACGCCCACCCACGGGTGGGCCGGCCGTGGCGGCACACCCAGTGGCACACGCAAACCGTTCTGCACGCCCACCCACGGGTGGGCCGGCCGTGGCGGCACACCCAGTGGCACACGCAAACAGTTCTGCACGCCCACCCACGGGTGGAGCCGGCCGTGCGGCACACCCAGAGGCAACCGCAAACAGTTCTGCACGCCCACCCACGGGTGGGCCGGCCGTGGCGGCACACCCAGAGGCACCGCAAACAGTTCTGCACGCCCACCCACGGGTGGGCCGGCCGTGCGGCACACCCAGTGGCACACGCAAACACTTCTGCACGCCCACCCACGGGTGGGCCGGCCGTGGCGGCACACCCAGAGGCAACCGCAGGCCCTTCTGCACGCCCACCCACGGGTGGGCCGGCCGTGGCGGCACACCCAGAGGCAACCGCAAACCCTTCTGCACGCCCACCCACGGGTGGGCCGGCCGTGGCGGCACACCCAGTGGCACACGCAAACAGTTCTGCACGCCCACCCACGGGTGGGCCGGCCGTGGCGGCACACCCAGTGGCACACGCAAACAGTTCTGCACGCCCACCCACGGGTGGGCCGGCCGTGCGGCACACCCAGAGGCAACCGCAAGCCCTTCTGCACGCCCACCCACGGGTGGAGCCGGCCGTGGCGGCACACCCAGAGGCAACACGCAAACCCTTCTGCACGCCCACCCACGGGTGGGCCGGCCGTGGCGGCACACCCAGTGGCACCGCATAAACAGTTCTGCACGCCCACCCACGGGTGGGCCGGCCGTGCGGCACACCCAGTGGCACACGCAAACAGTTCTGCACGCCCACCCACGGGTGGGCCGGCCGTGCGGCACACCCAGAGGCAACACGCAGACACTTCTGCACGCCCACCCACGGGTGGGCCGGCCGTGGCGGCACACCCAGAGGCAACCGCAGGCCCTTCTGCACGCCCACCCACGGGTGGGCCGGCCGTGGCGGCACACCCAGTGGCACACGTAAACAGTTCTGCACGCCCACCCACGGGTGGGCCGGCCGTGGCGGCACACCCAGTGGCACACGCAAACAGTTCTGCACGCCCACCCACGGGTGGGCCGGCCGTCGCGGCACACCCAGAGGCAACACGCAAACCCTTCTGCACGCCCACCCACGGGTGGGCCGGCCGTGGCGGCACACCCAGAGGCAACCGCAAACCCTTCTGCACGCCCACCCACGGGTGGGCCGGCCGTGCGGCACACCCAGTGGCACACGCAAACAGTTCTGCACGCCCACCCACGGGTGGGCCGGCCGTGGCGGCACACCCAGTGGCACACGCAAACAGTTCTGCACGCCCACCCACGGGTGGGCCGGCCGTGCGGCACACCCAGTGGCACACGCAAACCGTTCTGCACGCCCACCCACGGGTGGGCCGGCCGTGGCGGCACACCCAGAGGCAACCGCAAACCCTTCTGCACGCCCACCCACGGGTGGGCCGGCCGTGGCGGCACACCCAGTGGCACACGCAAACAGTTCTGCACGCCCACCCACGGGTGGGCCGGCCGTGGCGGCACACCCAGAGGCACACGCAAACACTTCTGCACGCCCACCCACGGGTGGGCCGGCCGTGCGGCACACCCAGAGGCAACACGCAAGCACTTCTGCACGCCCACCCACGGGTGGGCCGGCCGTGGCGGCACACCCAGAGGCACACGCAAACCCTTCTGCACGCCCACCCACGGGTGGGCCGGCCGTGCGGCACACCCAGAGGCACACGCAAACAGTTCTGCACGCCCACCCACGGGTGGGCCGGCCGTGGCGGCACACCCAGAGGCAACCGCAAACCCTTCTGCACGCCCACCCACGGGTGGGCCGGCCGTGTGACACACCCAGTGGCACACGCAAACAGTTCTGCACGCCCACCCACGGGTGGGCCGGCCGTGGCGGCACACCCAGAGGCACACGCAAACAGTTCTGCACGCCCACCCACGGGTGGGCCGGCCGTGCGGCACACCCAGTGGCACACGCAAACAGTTCTGCACGCCCACCCACGGGTGGGCCGGCCGTGGCGGCACACCCAGAGGCAACCGCAAACCCTTCTGCACGCCCACCCACGGGTGGGCCGGCCGTGCGGCACACCCAGAGGCAACCGCAAACCGTTCTGCACGCCCACCCACGGGTGGGCCGGCCGTCGCGGCACACCCAGAGGCACACGCAAGCACTTCTGCACGCCCACCCACGGGTGGGCCGGCCGTAGCGGCACACCCAGAGGCACCGCAAGCACTTCTGCACGCCCACCCACGGGTGGGCCGGCCGTGCGGCACACCCAGTGGCACACGCAAACAGTTCTGCACGCCCACCCACGGGTGGGCCGGCCGTGGCGGCACACCCAGAGGCAACCGCAGGCCCTTCTGCACGCCCACCCACGGGTGGGCCGGCCGTGGCGGCACACCCAGTGGCACACGCAAACACTTCTGCACGCCCACCCACGGGTGGGCCGGCCGTGGCGGCACACCCAGTGGCACACGCAAACAGTTCTGCACGCCCACCCACGGGTGGGCCGGCCGTGGCGGCACACCCAGTGGCACACGCAAACAGTTCTGCACGCCCACCCACGGGTGGGCCGGCCGTGGCGGCACACCCAGAGGCAACCGCAAACAGTTCTGCACGCCCACCCACGGGTGGGCCGGCCGTGGCGGCACACCCAGAGGCACACGCAGAGCACTTCTGCACGCCCACCCACGGGTGGGCCGGCCGTGGCGGCACACCCAGAGGCACACGCAAACACTTCTGCACGCCCACCCACGGGTGGGCCGGCCGTGGCGGCACACCCAGAGGCAACCGCAAGCCCTTCTGCACGCCCACCCACGGGTGGGCCGGCCGTGGCGGCACACCCAGTGGCACACGCAAACAGTTCTGCACGCCCACCCACGGGTGGGCCGGCCGTGCGGCACACCCAGTGGCACACGCAAACAGTTCTGCACGCCCACCCACGGGTGGGCCGGCCGTGGCGGCACACCCAGAGGCACACGCAGGCCCTTCTGCACGCCCACCCACGGGTGGAGCCGGCCGTGCGGCACACCCAGAGGCAACCGCAAACACTTCTGCACGCCCACCCACGGGTGGGCCGGCCGTGGCGGCACACCCAGTGGCACACGCAAACAGTTCTGCACGCCCACCCACGGGTGGGCCGGCCGTGTGGCACACCCAGAGGCAACACGCAAGCACTTCTGCACGCCCACCCACGGGTGGGCCGGCCGTGCGGCACACCCAGTGGCACACGCAAACAGTTCTGCACGCCCACCCACGGGTGGGCCGGCCGTGGCGGCACACCCAGTGGCACACGCAAACAGTTCTGCACGCCCACCCACGGGTGGGCCGGCCGTGGCGGCACACCCAGTGGCACACGCAAACAGTTCTGCACGCCCACCCACGGGTGGGCCGGCCGTGGCGGCACACCCAGAGGCACACGCAAACACTTCTGCACGCCCACCCACGGGTGGGCCGGCCGTGCGGCACACCCAGAGGCAACCGCAGACCCTTCTGCACGCCCACCCACGGGTGGAGCCGGCCGTGGCGGCACACCCAGTGGCAACCGCAAACAGTTCTGCACGCCCACCCACGGGTGGGCCGGCCGTGGCGGCACACCCAGTGGCACACGCAAACAGTTCTGCACGCCCACCCACGGGTGGGCCGGCCGTGGCGGCACACCCAGTGGCACACGCAAACAGTTCTGCACGCCCACCCACGGGTGGGCCGGCCGTGGCGGCACACCCAGAGGCAACCGCAAACCCTTCTGCACGCCCACCCACGGGTGGGCCGGCCGTGGCGGCACACCCAGTGGCACACGCAAACAGTTCTGCACGCCCACCCACGGGTGGGCCGGCCGTGCGGCACACCCAGAGGCAACCGCAAAGCCGTTCTGCACGCCCACCCACGGGTGGGCCGGCCGTGCGGCACACCCAGAGGCAACCGCAGGCCCTTCTGCACGCCCACCCACGGGTGGGCCGGCCGTGGCGGCACACCCAGAGGCAACCGCAAACCCTTCTGCACGCCCACCCACGGGTGGGCCGGCCGTGGCGGCACACCCAGTGGCACACGCAAACAGTTCTGCACGCCCACCCACGGGTGGGCCGGCCGTGGCGGCACACCCAGTGGCACACGCAAACAGTTCTGCACGCCCACCCACGGGTGGGCCGGCCGTGGCGGCACACCCAGTGGCACCGCAAACAGTTCTGCACGCCCACCCACGGGTGGGCCGGCCGTGGCGGCACACCCAGAGGCAACGCATAAACCCTTCTGCACGCCCACCCACGGGTGGGCCGGCCGTCGCGGCACACCCAGAGGCAACACGCAAACAGTTCTGCACGCCCACCCACGGGTGGGCCGGCCGTGGCGGCACACCCAGTGGCACACGCAAACAGTTCTGCACGCCCACCCACGGGTGGGCCGGCCGTCGCGGCACACCCAGTGGCACACGCAAACCGTTCTGCACGCCCACCCACGGGTGGGCCGGCCGTGGCGGCACACCCAGAGGCAACCGCAAACCCTTCTGCACGCCCACCCACGGGTGGGCCGGCCGTGGCGGCACACCCAGTGGCACACGCAAACAGTTCTGCACGCCCACCCACGGGTGGGCCGGCCGTGGCGGCACACCCAGAGGCAACACGCAAACCGTTCTGCACGCCCACCCACGGGTGGGCCGGCCGTCGCGGCACACCCAGAGGCAACCGCAAACACTTCTGCACGCCCACCCACGGGTGGGCCGGCCGTGGCGGCACACCCAGAGGCAACCGCAAGCCCTTCTGCACGCCCACCCACGGGTGGGCCGGCCGTGTGGCACACCAGAGGCACACGCAAGCACTTCTGCACGCCCACCCACGGGTGGGCCGGCCGTGGCGGCACACCCAGAGGCAACACGCAGGCCCTTCTGCACGCCCACCCACGGGTGGGCCGGCCGTCGCGGCACACCCAGAGGCAACACGCAAACCCTTCTGCACGCCCACCCACGGGTGGGCCGGCCGTGGCGGCACACCCAGAGGCACACGCAAACAGTTCTGCACGCCCACCCACGGGTGGGCCGGCCGTGGCGGCACACCCAGTGGCACACGCAAACAGTTCTGCACGCCCACCCACGGGTGGGCCGGCCGTGGCGGCACACCCAGAGGCAACACGCAAGCACTTCTGCACGCCCACCCACGGGTGGGCCGGCCGTGGCGGCACACCCAGAGGCAACACGCAAACCCTTCTGCACGCCCACCCACGGGTGGGCCGGCCGTGCGGCACACCCAGTGGCACACGCAAACAGTTCTGCACGCCCACCCACGGGTGGGCCGGCCGTGCGGCACACCCAGTGGCACACGCAAACAGTTCTGCACGCCCACCCACGGGTGGGCCGGCCGTGTCGGCACACCCAGAGGCAACCGCAAACCCTTCTGCACGCCCACCCACGGGTGGGCCGGCCGTGCGGCACACCCAGAGGCAACCGCAAACCCTTCTGCACGCCCACCCACGGGTGGGCCGGCCGTCGCGGCACACCCAGTGGCACCGCATAAACAGTTCTGCACGCCCACCCACGGGTGGGCCGGCCGTGGCGGCACACCCAGTGGCACACGCAAACCGTTCTGCACGCCCACCCACGGGTGGGCCGGCCGTGTCGGCACACCCAGAGGCAACCGCAAACCCTTCTGCACGCCCACCCACGGGTGGGCCGGCCGTGGCGGCACACCCAGTGGCACACGCAAACAGTTCTGCACGCCCACCCACGGGTGGGCCGGCCGTCGTGGCACACCCAGAGGCAACCGCAAACCCTTCTGCACGCCCACCCACGGGTGGGCCGGCCGTGCGGCACACCCAGAGGCACACGCAAGCACTTCTGCACGCCCACCCACGGGTGGGCCGGCCGTCGCGGCACACCCAGAGGCACACGCAGACCGTTCTGCACGCCCACCCACGGGTGGGCCGGCCGTGCGGCACACCCAGAGGCAACACGCAAACAGTTCTGCACGCCCACCCGCGGGTGGGCCGGCCGTGGCGGCACACCCAGAGGCAACCGCAGGCCCTTCTGCACGCCCACCCACGGGTGGGCCGGCCGTGGCGGCACACCCAGTGGCACACGCAAACACTTCTGCACGCCCACCCACGGGTGGGCCGGCCGTGCGGCACACCCAGTGGCACACGCAAACAGTTCTGCACGCCCACCCACGGGTGGGCCGGCCGTGCGGCACACCCAGTGGCACACGCAAACAGTTCTGCACGCCCACCCACGGGTGGGCCGGCCGTGGCGGCACACCCAGAGGCAACCGCAAACCCTTCTGCACGCCCACCCACGGGTGGGCCGGCCGTGGCGGCACACCCAGAGGCAACCGCAAACACTTCTGCACGCCCACCCACGGGTGGGCCGGCCGTCGCGGCACACCCAGAGGCACACGCAAGCACTTCTGCACGCCCACCCACGGGTGGGCCGGCCGTGCGGCACACCCAGAGGCAACACGCAAGCCCTTCTGCACGCCCACCCACGGGTGGGCCGGCCGTGGCGGCACACCCAGAGGCACACGCAAACAGTTCTGCACGCCCACCCACGGGTGGGCCGGCCGTGGCGGCACACCCAGAGGCACACGCAAGCACTTCTGCACGCCCACCCACGGGTGGGCCGGCCGTGCGGCACACCCAGTGGCACACGCAAACAGTTCTGCACGCCCACCCACGGGTGGGCCGGCCGTGGCGGCACACCCAGTGGCACACGCAAACAGTTCTGCACGCCCACCCACGGGTGGGCCGGCCGTGTGACACACCCAGTGGCACACGCAAACAGTTCTGCACGCCCACCCACGGGTGGGCCGGCCGTGCGGCACACCCAGAGGCAACCGCAAACCCTTCTGCACGCCCACCCACGGGTGGGCCGGCCGTGCGGCACACCCAGAGGCAACACGCAAGCAGTTCTGCACGCCCACCCACGGGTGGGCCGGCCGTGGCGGCACACCCAGAGGCAACCGCAAACACTTCTGCACGCCCACCCACGGGTGGGCCGGCCGTGTGGCACACCCAGAGGCACACGCAAACCGTTCTGCACGCCCACCCACGGGTGGGCCGGCCGTGGCGGCACACCCAGTGGCACACGCTAAACAGTTCTGCACGCCCACCCACGGGTGGGCCGGCCGTCGCGGCACACCCAGAGGCACACGCAAACACTTCTGCACGCCCACCCACGGGTGGGCCGGCCGTGCGGCACACCCAGAGGCAACACGCAGACCCTTCTGCACGCCCACCCACGGGTGGGCCGGCCGTGGCGGCACACCCAGAGGCACACGCAAACCCTTCTGCACGCCCACCCACGGGTGGGCCGGCCGTGCGGCACACCCAGTGGCACACGCAAACAGTTCTGCACGCCCACCCACGGGTGGGCCGGCCGTGGCGGCACACCCAGAGGCAACCGCAGACCCTTCTGCACGCCCACCCACGGGTGGGCCGGCCGTGCGGCACACCCAGTGGCACACGCAAACAGTTCTGCACGCCCACCCACGGGTGGAGCCGGCCGTGGCGGCACACCCAGTGGCACACGCAAACAGTTCTGCACGCCCACCCACGGGTGGGCCGGCCGTGGCGGCACACCCAGTGGCACACGCAAACAGTTCTGCACGCCCACCCACGGGTGGGCCGGCCGTGGCGGCACACCCAGAGGCACACGCAAGCACTTCTGCACGCCCACCCACGGGTGGGCCGGCCGTGCGGCACACCCAGAGGCAACCGCAAGCCCTTCTGCACGCCCACCCACGGGTGGGCCGGCCGTGGCGGCACACCCAGTGGCACACGCAAACAGTTCTGCACGCCCACCCACGGGTGGGCCGGCCGTCGCGGCACACCCAGAGGCACACGCAAGCCCTTCTGCACGCCCACCCACGGGTGGGCCGGCCGTGCGGCACACCCAGTGGCACACGCAAACAGTTCTGCACGCCCACCCACGGGTGGGCCGGCCGTGGCGGCACACCCAGTGGCACACGCAAACAGTTCTGCACGCCCACCCACGGGTGGGCCGGCCGTGCGGCACACCCAGAGGCAACACGCAAACCCTTCTGCACGCCCACCCACGGGTGGGCCGGCCGTGGCGGCACACCCAGAGGCACACGCAAGCACTTCTGCACGCCCACCCACGGGTGGGCCGGCCGTCGCGGCACACCCAGAGGCAACCGCAGGCCCTTCTGCACGCCCACCCACGGGTGGGCCGGCCGTGGCGGCACACCCAGAGGCACACGCAAACAGTTCTGCACGCCCACCCACGGGTGGGCCGGCCGTGCGGCACACCCAGAGGCAACACGCAAGCACTTCTGCACGCCCACCCACGGGTGGGCCGGCCGTAGCGGCACACCCAGAGGCAACCGCAGGCCCTTCTGCACGCCCACCCACGGGTGGGCCGGCCGTCGTGGCACACCCAGAGGCACACGCAAGCACTTCTGCACGCCCACCCACGGGTGGGCCGGCCGTGGCGGCACACCCAGAGGCAACCGCAGGCCCTTCTGCACGCCCACCCACGGGTGGGCCGGCCGTGGCGGCACACCCAGAGGCAACGCGCAAACACTTCTGCACGCCCACCCACGGGTGGGCCGGCCGTGGCGGCACACCCAGAGGCAACCGCAAGCACTTCTGCACGCCCACCCACGGGTGGGCCGGCCGTAGCGGCACACCCAGAGGCAACCGCAAACCGTTCTGCACGCCCACCCACGGGTGGGCCGGCCGTGGCGGCACACCCAGAGGCACACGCAGGCACTTCTGCACGCCCACCCACGGGTGGGCCGGCCGTGCGGCACACCCAGAGGCAACCGCAGACCGTTCTGCACGCCCACCCACGGGTGGGCCGGCCGTCGTGACACACCCAGAGGCAACCGCAAACCCTTCTGCACGCCCACCCACGGGTGGGCCGGCCGTGCGGCACACCCAGTGGCACACGCAAACAGTTCTGCACGCCCACCCACGGGTGGGCCGGCCGTGGCGGCACACCCAGTGGCACACGCAAACAGTTCTGCACGCCCACCCACGGGTGGGCCGGCCGTGGCGGCACACCCAGAGGCACACGCCAAACAGTTCTGCACGCCCACCCACGGGTGGAGCCGGCCGTGGCGGCACACCCAGAGGCAACCGCAAGCCCTTCTGCACGCCCACCCACGGGTGGGCCGGCCGTGGCGGCACACCCAGAGGCACACGCAAACAGTTCTGCACGCCCACCCACGGGTGGGCCGGCCGTGGCGGCACACCCAGTGGCACACGCAAACCGTTCTGCACGCCCACCCACGGGTGGGCCGGCCGTCGCGGCACACCCAGTGGCACACGCAAACAGTTCTGCACGCCCACCCACGGGTGGGCCGGCCGTGGCGGCACACCCAGAGGCACACGCAAACACTTCTGCACGCCCACCCACGGGTGGGCCGGCCGTCGTGACACACCCAGAGGCACACGCAAACAGTTCTGCACGCCCACCCGCGGGTGGAGCCGGCCGTGGCGGCACACCCAGAGGCAACGCGCAAACCGTTCTGCACGCCCACCCACGGGTGGGCCGGCCGTGCGGCACACCCAGAGGCACACGCAAACAGTTCTGCACGCCCACCCACGGGTGGGCCGGCCGTCGCGGCACACCCAGAGGCAACACGCAAACCGTTCTGCACGCCCACCCACGGGTGGGCCGGCCGTGCGGCACACCCAGTGGCACACGCAAACAGTTCTGCACGCCCACCCACGGGTGGGCCGGCCGTGGCGGCACACCCAGTGGCACACGCAAACAGTTCTGCACGCCCACCCACGGGTGGGCCGGCCGTGGCGGCACACCCAGAGGCAACACGCAAACACTTCTGCACGCCCACCCACGGGTGGGCCGGCCGTCGCGGCACACCCAGAGGCAACGCGCAAACAGTTCTGCACGCCCACCCACGGGTGGGCCGGCCGTCGCGGCACACCCAGAGGCAACGCAAACCCTTCTGCACGCCCACCCACGGGTGGGCCGGCCGTCGTGGCACACCCAGAGGCACACGCAAACAGTTCTGCACGCCCACCCACGGGTGGGCCGGCCGTGCGGCACACCCAGAGGCACACGCAAACCAGTTCTGCACGCCCACCCACGGGTGGGCCGGCCGTGCGGCACACCCAGTGGCACACGCAAGCACTTCTGCACGCCCACCCACGGGTGGGCCGGCCGTGGCGGCACACCCAGTGGCAACCGCAAGCACTTCTGCACGCCCACCCACGGGTGGGCCGGCCGTGCGGCACACCCAGTGGCACACGCAAACAGTTCTGCACGCCCACCCACGGGTGGGCCGGCCGTGCGGCACACCCAGTGGCACACGCAAACAGTTCTGCACGCCCACCCACGGGTGGGCCGGCCGTCGCGGCACACCCAGAGGCACACGCAAGCACTTCTGCACGCCCACCCACGGGTGGGCCGGCCGTGGCGGCACACCCAGAGGCAACCGCAAACACTTCTGCACGCCCACCCACGGGTGGGCCGGCCGTGGCGGCACACCCAGTGGCACACGCAAACAGTTCTGCACGCCCACCCACGGGTGGGCCGGCCGTCGTGGCACACCCAGAGGCACACGCAAGCCCTTCTGCACGCCCACCCACGGGTGGGCCGGCCGTGGCGGCACACCCAGAGGCACACGCAAACAGTTCTGCACGCCCACCCACGGGTGGGCCGGCCGTGGCGGCACACCCAGAGGCAACCGCAAACCCTTCTGCACGCCCACCCACGGGTGGAGCCGGCCGTAGCGGCACACCCAGTGGCACACGCAAACAGTTCTGCACGCCCACCCACGGGTGGGCCGGCCGTGGCGGCACACCCAGTGGCACACGCAAACAGTTCTGCACGCCCACCCACGGGTGGGCCGGCCGTGGCGGCACACCCAGAGGCAACCGCAAACACTTCTGCACGCCCACCCACGGGTGGGCCGGCCGTGCGGCACACCCAGAGGCAACACGCAAACAGTTCTGCACGCCCACCCACGGGTGGGCCGGCCGTGGCGGCACACCCAGTGGCACACGCAAACAGTTCTGCACGCCCACCCACGGGTGGGCCGGCCGTGCGGCACACCCAGTGGCACACGCAAACAGTTCTGCACGCCCACCCACGGGTGGGCCGGCCGTGGCGGCACACCCAGAGGCAACACGCAAACACTTCTGCACGCCCACCCACGGGTGGGCCGGCCGTGGCGGCACACCCAGTGGCACACGCAAACAGTTCTGCACGCCCACCCACGGGTGGGCCGGCCGTGCGGCACACCCAGAGGCACACGCAGACACTTCTGCACGCCCACCCACGGGTGGGCCGGCCGTGTGACACACCCAGAGGCAACCGCAAACACTTCTGCACGCCCACCCACGGGTGGGCCGGCCGTGTGGCACACCCAGAGGCACACGCAAACAGTTCTGCACGCCCACCCACGGGTGGGCCGGCCGTCGCGGCACACCCAGAGGCAACCGCAGGCCCTTCTGCACGCCCACCCACGGGTGGGCCGGCCGTCGTGGCACACCAGAGGCACACGCAAACAGTTCTGCACGCCCACCCACGGGTGGGCCGGCCGTGCGGCACACCCAGAGGCACACGCAAACACTTCTGCACGCCCACCCACGGGTGGGCCGGCCGTGGCGGCACACCCAGTGGCACACGCAAACAGTTCTGCACGCCCACCCACGGGTGGGCCGGCCGTGGCGGCACACCCAGAGGCAACACGCAGGCCCTTCTGCACGCCCACCCACGGGTGGGCCGGCCGTGGCGGCACACCCAGTGGCACACGCAAACAGTTCTGCACGCCCACCCACGGGTGGGCCGGCCGTGGCGGCACACCCAGTGGCACACGCAAACAGTTCTGCACGCCCACCCACGGGTGGGCCGGCCGTGCGGCACACCCAGAGGCAACGCAGGCACTTCTGCACGCCCACCCACGGGTGGGCGGCCGTGTGGCACACCAGAGGCAACGCAGACCCTTCTGCACGCCCACCCACGGGTGGGCCGGCCGTGGCGGCACACCCAGAGGCAACACGCAAACACTTCTGCACGCCCACCCACGGGTGGGCCGGCCGTGGCGGCACACCCAGAGGCACACTGCAGACACTTCTGCACGCCCACCCACGGGTGGGCCGGCCGTGGCGGCACACCCAGAGGCACACGCAAACCAGTTCTGCACGCCCACCCACGGGTGGGCCGGCCGTCGCGGCACACCCAGAGGCAACACGCAAACACTTCTGCACGCCCACCCACGGGTGGGCCGGCCGTCGCGGCACACCCAGTGGCACACGCAAACAGTTCTGCACGCCCACCCACGGGTGGGCCGGCCGTGGCGGCACACCCAGTGGCACACGCAAACAGTTCTGCACGCCCACCCACGGGTGGGCCGGCCGTGGCGGCACACCAGAGGCACACGCAAACACTTCTGCACGCCCACCCACGGGTGGGCCGGCCGTCGCGGCACACCCAGAGGCAACCGCAAGCCCTTCTGCACGCCCACCCACGGGTGGGCCGGCCGTGGCGGCACACCCAGTGGCACACGCAAACAGCTTCTGCACGCCCACCCACGGGTGGAGCCGGCCGTCGCGGCACACCCAGTGGCACACGCAAACAGTTCTGCACGCCCACCCACGGGTGGGCCGGCCGTGGCGGCACACCCAGAGGCAACACGCAAACACTTCTGCACGCCCACCCACGGGTGGGCCGGCCGTCGCGGCACACCCAGTGGCACACGCAAACAGTTCTGCACGCCCACCCACGGGTGGGCCGGCCGTGGCGGCACACCCAGAGGCACACGCAAACAGTTCTGCACGCCCACCCACGGGTGGGCCGGCCGTGGCGGCACACCCAGAGGCAACCGCAAACCCTTCTGCACGCCCACCCACGGGTGGGCCGGCCGTGGCGGCACACCCAGTGGCACACGCAAACAGTTCTGCACGCCCACCCACGGGTGGGCCGGCCGTCGCGGCACACCAGAGGCAACCGCAGACCCTTCTGCACGCCCACCCACGGGTGGGCCGGCCGTGCGGCACACCCAGAGGCACACGCAAACAGTTCTGCACGCCCACCCACGGGTGGGCCGGCCGTCGCGGCACACCCAGAGGCAACACGCAAGCCGTTCTGCACGCCCACCCACGGGTGGGCCGGCCGTCGCGGCACACCCAGTGGCACACGCAAACCGTTCTGCACGCCCACCCACGGGTGGGCCGGCCGTGCGGCACACCCAGAGGCAACACGCAGACCCTTCTGCACGCCCACCCACGGGTGGGCCGGCCGTGGCGGCACACCCAGTGGCAACGCATAAACAGTTCTGCACGCCCACCCACGGGTGGGCCGGCCGTCGCGGCACACCCAGAGGCACACGCAAACAGTTCTGCACGCCCACCCACGGGTGGGCCGGCCGTGGCGGCACACCCAGAGGCAACCGCAAACCCTTCTGCACGCCCACCCACGGGTGGGCCGGCCGTGGCGGCACACCCAGTGGCATCACGCAAACAGTTCTGCACGCCCACCCACGGGTGGGCCGGCCGTAGCGGCACACCCAGTGGCACCACGCAAACAGTTCTGCACGCCCACCCACGGGTGGGCCGGCCGTGCGGCACACCCAGAGGCAACCGCAAGCCCTTCTGCACGCCCACCCACGGGTGGGCCGGCCGTGGCGGCACACCCAGAGGCAACGCCAGACCTTTCTGCACGCCCACCCACGGGTGGGCCGGCCGTGGCGGCACACCCAGTGGCACACGCAAGCACTTCTGCACGCCCACCCACGGGTGGGCCGGCCGTGGCGGCACACCCAGTGGCACACGCAAACAGTTCTGCACGCCCACCCACGGGTGGGCCGGCCGTGGCGGCACACCCAGAGGCACACGCAAGCACTTCTGCACGCCCACCCACGGGTGGGCCGGCCGTGGCGGCACACCCAGTGGCACACGCAAACAGTTCTGCACGCCCACCCACGGGTGGGCCGGCCGTCGCGGCACACCCAGTGGCACACGCAAACAGTTCTGCACGCCCACCCACGGGTGGGCCGGCCGTGCGGCACACCCAGAGGCAACGCGCAAACACTTCTGCACGCCCACCCACGGGTGGGCCGGCCGTGCGGCACACCCAGAGGCAACGCAGGCACTTCTGCACGCCCACCCACGGGTGGGCCGGCCGTGCGGCACACCCAGAGGCAACACGCAAACCGTTCTGCACGCCCACCCACGGGTGGGCCGGCCGTGGCGGCACACCCAGAGGCACACGCAAACAGTTCTGCACGCCCACCCACGGGTGGGCCGGCCGTGGCGGCACACCCAGAGGCAACCGCAGAGCCCTTCTGCACGCCCACCCACGGGTGGGCCGGCCGTCGCGGCACACCCAGTGGCACACGCAAACAGTTCTGCACGCCCACCCACGGGTGGGCCGGCCGTGCGGCACACCCAGAGGCAACACGCAAGCACTTCTGCACGCCCACCCACGGGTGGGCCGGCCGTGGCGGCACACCCAGTGGCACACGCAAACAGCTTCTGCACGCCCACCCACGGGTGGGCCGGCCGTGGCGGCACACCCAGTGGCACTGCGCAAACAGTTCTGCACGCCCACCCACGGGTGGGCCGGCCGTGGCGGCACACCCAGAGGCAACCGCAAGCACTTCTGCACGCCCACCCACGGGTGGGCCGGCCGTGGCGGCACACCCAGAGGCAACCGCAAACCCTTCTGCACGCCCACCCACGGGTGGGCCGGCCGTCGCGGCACACCCAGAGGCAACACGCAAACAGTTCTGCACGCCCACCCACGGGTGGGCCGGCCGTCGCGGCACACCCAGAGGCAACCGCAAGCCCTTCTGCACGCCCACCCACGGGTGGGCCGGCCGTGGCGGCACACCCAGAGGCACACGCAAACAGTTCTGCACGCCCACCCACGGGTGGGCCGGCCGTGCGGCACACCCAGAGGCAACCGCAAACCGTTCTGCACGCCCACCCACGGGTGGGCCGGCCGTGGCGGCACACCCAGTGGCACACGCAAACAGTTCTGCACGCCCACCCACGGGTGGGCCGGCCGTCGCGGCACACCCAGTGGCACACGCAAACAGTTCTGCACGCCCACCCACGGGTGGGCCGGCCGTGGCGGCACACCCAGAGGCAACCGCAGGCCCTTCTGCACGCCCACCCACGGGTGGGCCGGCCGTGTGGCACACCCAGAGGCAACCGCAAACAGTTCTGCACGCCCACCCACGGGTGGGCCGGCCGTGGCGGCACACCCAGTGGCACACGCAAACAGTTCTGCACGCCCACCCACGGGTGGGCCGGCCGTCGCGGCACACCCAGTGGCACACGCAAACAGTTCTGCACGCCCACCCACGGGTGGGCCGGCCGTGCGGCACACCCAGAGGCAACCGCAAGCACTTCTGCACGCCCACCCACGGGTGGGCCGGCCGTGGCGGCACACCCAGTGGCACACGCAAACAGTTCTGCACGCCCACCCACGGGTGGGCCGGCCGTGCGGCACACCCAGTGGCACACGCAAACAGTTCTGCACGCCCACCCACGGGTGGGCCGGCCGTGGCGGCACACCCAGAGGCAACCATAAACCCTTCTGCACGCCCACCCACGGGTGGGCCGGCCGTGCTGGCACACCCAGAGGCACACGCAAACAGTTCTGCACGCCCACCCACGGGTGGGCCGGCCGTGGCGGCACACCCAGAGGCAACCGCAGGCCCTTCTGCACGCCCACCCACGGGTGGGCCGGCCGTGGCGGCACACCCAGAGGCACACGCAAACAGTTCTGCACGCCCACCCACGGGTGGGCCGGCCGTGGCGGCACACCCAGAGGCAACCGCAAACACTTCTGCACGCCCACCCACGGGTGGGCCGGCCGTGGCGGCACACCCAGTGGCACACGCAAACAGTTCTGCACGCCCACCCACGGGTGGGCCGGCCGTCGCGGCACACCCAGAGGCACACGCAAACCCTTCTGCACGCCCACCCACGGGTGGGCCGGCCGTGGCGGCACACCCAGTGGCACACGCAAACAGTTCTGCACGCCCACCCACGGGTGGGCCGGCCGTGGCGGCACACCCAGTGGCACCGCATAAACAGTTCTGCACGCCCACCCACGGGTGGGCCGGCCGTGCGGCACACCCAGAGGCACACGCAAGCACTTCTGCACGCCCACCCACGGGTGGGCGGCCGTCGCGGCACACCCAGAGGCAACCGCAGACACTTCTGCACGCCCACCCACGGGTGGGCCGGCCGTGGCGGCACACCCAGAGGCAACCGCAAACAGTTCTGCACGCCCACCCACGGGTGGAGCCGGCCGTGGCGGCACACCCAGAGGCAACCGCAGACACTTCTGCACGCCCACCCACGGGTGGGCCGGCCGTGGCGGCACACCAGAGGCAACCGCAAACAGTTCTGCACGCCCACCCACGGGTGGGCCGGCCGTGGCGGCACACCCAGAGGCAACCGCAAACAGTTCTGCACGCCCACCCACGGGTGGGCCGGCCGTGGCGGCACACCCAGTGGCACACGCAAACAGTTCTGCACGCCCACCCACGGGTGGGCCGGCCGTGGCGGCACACCCAGAGGCACACGCAGGCCCTTCTGCACGCCCACCCACGGGTGGGCCGGCCGTGGCGGCACACCCAGAGGCAACCGCAAACCCTTCTGCACGCCCACCCACGGGTGGGCCGGCCGTGGCGGCACACCCAGTGGCACACGCAAACAGTTCTGCACGCCCACCCACGGGTGGGCCGGCCGTGGCGGCACACCCAGAGGCAACCGCAAGCCCTTCTGCACGCCCACCCACGGGTGGGCCGGCCGTGGCGGCACACCCAGTGGCACACGCAAACAGTTCTGCACGCCCACCCACGGGTGGGCCGGCCGTCGCGGCACACCCAGAGGCAACACGCAAGCCCTTCTGCACGCCCACCCACGGGTGGGCCGGCCGTGGCGGCACACCCAGTGGCACACGCAAACAGTTCTGCACGCCCACCCACGGGTGGGCCGGCCGTGGCGGCACACCAGTGGCACACGCAAACAGTTCTGCACGCCCACCCACGGGTGGAGCCGGCCGTGGCGGCACACCCAGTGGCACACGCAAACAGTTCTGCACGCCCACCCACGGGTGGGCCGGCCGTGGCGGCACACCCAGAGGCAACCGCAAACCCTTCTGCACGCCCACCCACGGGTGGGCCGGCCGTGGCGGCACACCCAGAGGCACACGCAGGCACTTCTGCACGCCCACCCACGGGTGGAGCCGGCCGTGGCGGCACACCCAGAGGCACACGCAAACCGTTCTGCACGCCCACCCACGGGTGGGCCGGCCGTGGCGGCACACCCAGAGGCACACGCAAACAGTTCTGCACGCCCACCCACGGGTGGGCCGGCCGTGGCGGCACACCCAGAGGCAACACGCAAGCACTTCTGCACGCCCACCCACGGGTGGGCCGGCCGTGGCGGCACACCCAGAGGCACACGCAAACACTTCTGCACGCCCACCCACGGGTGGGCCGGCCGTGCGGCACACCCAGAGGCAACCGCAAACCCTTCTGCACGCCCACCCACGGGTGGGCCGGCCGTCAGCGGCACACCCAGAGGCAACACGCAAACACTTCTGCACGCCCACCCACGGGTGGGCCGGCCGTCGCGGCACACCCAGTGGCACACGCAAACAGTTCTGCACGCCCACCCACGGGTGGGCCGGCCGTGGCGGCACACCCAGTGGCACACGCAAACCGTTCTGCACGCCCACCCACGGGTGGGCCGGCCGTGCGGCACACCCAGAGGCACACGCAAACACTTCTGCACGCCCACCCACGGGTGGGCCGGCCGTGGCGGCACACCCAGAGGCACACGCAAACAGTTCTGCACGCCCACCCACGGGTGGGCCGGCCGTGGCGGCACACCCAGAGGCAACCGCAAACCCTTCTGCACGCCCACCCACGGGTGGGCCGGCCGTGGCGGCACACCCAGAGGCAACGCACAAGCACTTCTGCACGCCCACCCACGGGTGGGCCGGCCGTCGCGGCACACCCAGAGGCACACGCAGACACTTCTGCACGCCCACCCACGGGTGGGCCGGCCGTGCGGCACACCCAGAGGCACACGCAAACAGTTCTGCACGCCCACCCACGGGTGGGCCGGCCGTGCGGCACACCCAGAGGCAACCGCAGACCCTTCTGCACGCCCACCCACGGGTGGGCCGGCCGTGGCGGCACACCAGTGGCACACGCAAACAGTTCTGCACGCCCACCCACGGGTGGGCCGGCCGTGCGGCACACCCAGAGGCACACGCAAGCCGTTCTGCACGCCCACCCACGGGTGGGCCGGCCGTGCGGCACACCCAGAGGCAACCGCAAACACTTCTGCACGCCCACCCACGGGTGGGCCGGCCGTGCGGCACACCCAGTGGCACCGCATAAACAGTTCTGCACGCCCACCCACGGGTGGGCCGGCCGTGGCGGCACACCCAGTGGCACACGCAAACAGTTCTGCACGCCCACCCACGGGTGGGCCGGCCGTGCGGCACACCCAGTGGCACCACGCAAACAGTTCTGCACGCCCACCCACGGGTGGGCCGGCCGTGCGGCACACCCAGAGGCAACCGCAAACCCTTCTGCACGCCCACCCACGGGTGGGCCGGCCGTGGCGGCACACCCAGAGGCAACGCATAAACCCTTCTGCACGCCCACCCACGGGTGGAGCCGGCCGTGGCGGCACACCCAGTGGCACACGCAAACAGTTCTGCACGCCCACCCACGGGTGGGCCGGCCGTGGCGGCACCCAGTGGCACACGCAAACAGTTCTGCACGCCCACCCACGGGTGGGCCGGCCGTGGCGGCACACCCAGAGGCAACGCAGGCCCTTCTGCACGCCCACCCACGGGTGGGCCGGCCGTGCGGCACACCCAGAGGCACACGCAAACCCTTCTGCACGCCCACCCACGGGTGGGCCGGCCGTGGCGGCACACCCAGTGGCACACGCAAACAGTTCTGCACGCCCACCCACGGGTGGGCCGGCCGTGGCGGCACACCCAGAGGCACACGCAAACCGTTCTGCACGCCCACCCACGGGTGGGCCGGCCGTGCGGCACACCCAGTGGCACACGCAAGCACTTCTGCACGCCCACCCACGGGTGGGCCGGCCGTGTGGCACACCCAGAGGCAACACGCAGACCCTTCTGCACGCCCACCCACGGGTGGGCCGGCCGTGGCGGCACACCCAGTGGCACACGCTAAACAGTTCTGCACGCCCACCCACGGGTGGGCCGGCCGTCGCGGCACACCCAGTGGCACACGCAAACAGTTCTGCACGCCCACCCACGGGTGGGCCGGCCGTGCGGCACACCCAGAGGCAACGCAGACACTTCTGCACGCCCACCCACGGGTGGGCCGGCCGTGGCGGCACACCCAGAGGCACACGCAGACCCTTCTGCACGCCCACCCACGGGTGGGCCGGCCGTGCGGCACACCCAGAGGCAACACGCAAACAGTTCTGCACGCCCACCCACGGGTGGAGCCGGCCGTGCGGCACACCCAGAGGCACACGCAAGCCGTTCTGCACGCCCACCCACGGGTGGGCCGGCCGTGGCGGCACACCCAGAGGCACACGCAAACCGTTCTGCACGCCCACCCACGGGTGGGCCGGCCGTGGCGGCACACCCAGAGGCAACACGCAAACACTTCTGCACGCCCACCCACGGGTGGGCCGGCCGTGGCGGCACACCCAGTGGCACGCATAAACAGTTCTGCACGCCCACCCACGGGTGGGCCGGCCGTGGCGGCACACCCAGTGGCACACGCAAACAGTTCTGCACGCCCACCCACGGGTGGGCCGGCCGTGCGGCACACCCAGAGGCAACACGCAAGCCGTTCTGCACGCCCACCCACGGGTGGGCCGGCCGTGGCGGCACACCCAGAGGCAACACGCAGGCCCTTCTGCACGCCCACCCACGGGTGGGCCGGCCGTGCGGCACACCCAGTGGCAACCGCAAACCCTTCTGCACGCCCACCCACGGGTGGGCCGGCCGTGCGGCACACCCAGTGGCACACGCAAACAGTTCTGCACGCCCACCCACGGGTGGGCCGGCCGTGGCGGCACACCCAGAGGCAACACGCAGGCACTTCTGCACGCCCACCCACGGGTGGGCCGGCCGTCGTGACACACCCAGTGGCACACGCAAACAGTTCTGCACGCCCACCCACGGGTGGGCCGGCCGTGGTGGCACACCCAGTGGCACACGCAAACAGTTCTGCACGCCCACCCACGGGTGGGCCGGCCGTGGCGGCACACCCAGAGGCACACGCAAACCCTTCTGCACGCCCACCCACGGGTGGGCCGGCCGTGCGGCACACCCAGAGGCAACGCAAACACTTCTGCACGCCCACCCACGGGTGGGCCGGCCGTGCGGCACACCCAGAGGCAACCGCAAGCCCTTCTGCACGCCCACCCACGGGTGGGCCGGCCGTCGCGGCACACCCAGAGGCACACGCAAACAGTTCTGCACGCCCACCCACGGGTGGGCCGGCCGTGCGGCACACCCAGAGGCAACGCAGGCCCTTCTGCACGCCCACCCACGGGTGGGCCGGCCGTGCGGCACACCCAGTGGCACACGCAAGCACTTCTGCACGCCCACCCACGGGTGGGCCGGCCGTGCGGCACACCCAGAGGCACACGCAAACCGTTCTGCACGCCCACCCACGGGTGGGCCGGCCGTGGCGGCACACCCAGTGGCACACGCAAACAGTTCTGCACGCCCACCCACGGGTGGGCCGGCCGTGGCGGCACACCCAGTGGCACACGCAAACAGTTCTGCACGCCCACCCACGGGTGGGCCGGCCGTGGCGGCACACCCAGAGGCACACGCAAACACTTCTGCACGCCCACCCACGGGTGGGCCGGCCGTGGCGGCACACCCAGAGGCAACCGCAGGCCCTTCTGCACGCCCACCCACGGGTGGAGCCGGCCGTGGCGGCACACCCAGAGGCACACGCAAACACTTCTGCACGCCCACCCACGGGTGGGCCGGCCGTGGCGGCACACCCAGAGGCAACCGCAAGCCCTTCTGCACGCCCACCCACGGGTGGGCCGGCCGTGGCGGCACACCCAGAGGCACACGCAAACAGTTCTGCACGCCCACCCACGGGTGGGCCGGCCGTGGCGGCACACCCAGAGGCAACCGCAAACAGTTCTGCACGCCCACCCACGGGTGGGCCGGCCGTGGCGGCACACCCAGTGGCACACGCAAACAGTTCTGCACGCCCACCCACGGGTGGGCCGGCCGTGGCGGCACACCCAGAGGCAACCGCAAACCGTTCTGCACGCCCACCCACGGGTGGGCCGGCCGTGGCGGCACACCCAGAGGCAACCGCAAACCGTTCTGCACGCCCACCCACGGGTGGGCCGGCCGTGGCGGCACACCCAGTGGCACACGCAAACAGTTCTGCACGCCCACCCACGGGTGGGCCGGCCGTGGCGGCACACCCAGAGGCAACCGCAGACCCTTCTGCACGCCCACCCACGGGTGGGCCGGCCGTGCGGCACACCCAGTGGCACACGCAAACAGTTCTGCACGCCCACCCACGGGTGGGCCGGCCGTGGCGGCACACCCAGAGGCACACGCAGACACTTCTGCACGCCCACCCACGGGTGGGCCGGCCGTGCGGCACACCCAGTGGCACACGCAAACAGTTCTGCACGCCCACCCACGGGTGGGCCGGCCGTGGCGGCACACCCAGTGGCACACGCAAACAGTTCTGCACGCCCACCCACGGGTGGGCCGGCCGTGGCGGCACACCCAGTGGCAACGCAAACAGCTTCTGCACGCCCACCCACGGGTGGGCCGGCCGTGGCGGCACACCCAGAGGCAACACGCAAACCCTTCTGCACGCCCACCCACGGGTGGGCCGGCCGTGCGGCACACCCAGAGGCAACACGCAGGCACTTCTGCACGCCCACCCACGGGTGGGCCGGCCGTAGCGGCACACCCAGTGGCACACGCAAACAGTTCTGCACGCCCACCCACGGGTGGGCCGGCCGTGGCGGCACACCCAGAGGCAACCGCAGGCACTTCTGCACGCCCACCCACGGGTGGGCCGGCCGTGCGGCACACCCAGAGGCAACACGCAAACCCTTCTGCACGCCCACCCACGGGTGGGCCGGCCGTGGCGGCACACCCAGTGGCACACGCAAACAGTTCTGCACGCCCACCCACGGGTGGGCCGGCCGTGGCGGCACACCCAGTGGCACACGCAAACAGTTCTGCACGCCCACCCACGGGTGGGCCGGCCGTGGCGGCACACCCAGAGGCAACCGCCAAACCCTTCTGCACGCCCACCCACGGGTGGGCCGGCCGTGGCGGCACACCCAGTGGCACACGCAAACAGTTCTGCACGCCCACCCACGGGTGGGCCGGCCGTGGCGGCACACCCAGAGGCACACGCAAACACTTCTGCACGCCCACCCACGGGTGGGCCGGCCGTGGCGGCACACCCAGAGGCACACGCAAACAGTTCTGCACGCCCACCCACGGGTGGGCCGGCCGTGGCGGCACACCCAGAGGCACACGCAAGCACTTCTGCACGCCCACCCACGGGTGGGCCGGCCGTGCGGCACACCCAGAGGCACACGCAGGCCCTTCTGCACGCCCACCCACGGGTGGAGCCGGCCGTGGCGGCACACCCAGAGGCAACCGCAAACCCTTCTGCACGCCCACCCACGGGTGGGCCGGCCGTCGCGGCACACCCAGTGGCACACGCAAACAGTTCTGCACGCCCACCCACGGGTGGGCCGGCCGTGGCGGCACACCCAGAGGCAACCGCAGGCCCTTCTGCACGCCCACCCACGGGTGGGCCGGCCGTCGCGGCACACCCAGAGGCAACCGCAGGCCCTTCTGCACGCCCACCCACGGGTGGGCCGGCCGTGGCGGCACACCCAGTGGCACACGCAAACAGTTCTGCACGCCCACCCACGGGTGGAGCCGGCCGTGGCGGCACACCCAGAGGCACACGCAGAGCCCTTCTGCACGCCCACCCACGGGTGGGCCGGCCGTGCGGCACACCCAGTGGCACACGCCAAGCAGTTCTGCACGCCCACCCACGGGTGGGCCGGCCGTCGCGGCACACCCAGAGGCACACGCAAGCCCTTCTGCACGCCCACCCACGGGTGGGCCGGCCGTGCGGCACACCCAGAGGCACCGCAAACCGTTCTGCACGCCCACCCACGGGTGGGCCGGCCGTGGCGGCACACCCAGAGGCACACGCAGACACTTCTGCACGCCCACCCACGGGTGGGCCGGCCGTGGCGGCACACCCAGAGGCAACCGCAAGCCCTTCTGCACGCCCACCCACGGGTGGGCCGGCCGTGGCGGCACATCCAGAGGCAACACGCAGACCCTTCTGCACGCCCACCCACGGGTGGGCCGGCCGTGCGGCACACCCAGAGGCAACACGCAGGCCCTTCTGCACGCCCACCCACGGGTGGGCCGGCCGTGGCGGCACACCCAGAGCAACACGCAAACAGTTCTGCACGCCCACCCACGGGTGGGCCGGCCGTGCGGCACACCCAGAGGCAACCGCAAACCGTTCTGCACGCCCACCCACGGGTGGGCCGGCCGTGCGGCACACCCAGAGGCAACACGCAAGCCGTTCTGCACGCCCACCCACGGGTGGGCCGGCCGTGCGGCACACCCAGAGGCAACACGCAAACCCTTCTGCACGCCCACCCACGGGTGGGCCGGCCGTGGCGGCACACCCAGTGGCACACGCAAACAGTTCTGCACGCCCACCCACGGGTGGGCCGGCCGTGCGGCACACCCAGAGGCAACACGCAAACCGTTCTGCACGCCCACCCACGGGTGGGCCGGCCGTGTGGCACACCCAGAGGCAACCGCAAACCCTTCTGCACGCCCACCCACGGGTGGGCCGGCCGTGGCGGCACACCCAGTGGCACACATAAACAGTTCTGCACGCCCACCCACGGGTGGGCCGGCCGTGGCGGCACACCCAGTGGCACACGCAAACAGTTCTGCACGCCCACCCACGGGTGGGCCGGCCGTGGCGGCACACCCAGTGGCACACGCAAACAGTTCTGCACGCCCACCCACGGGTGGGCCGGCCGTGCGGCACACCCAGAGGCAACCGCAAACCCTTCTGCACGCCCACCCACGGGTGGGCCGGCCGTGCGGCACACCCAGAGGCAACACGCAAACACTTCTGCACGCCCACCCACGGGTGGGCCGGCCGTGGCGGCACACCCAGAGGCACACGCAGACCCTTCTGCACGCCCACCCACGGGTGGGCCGGCCGTGGCGGCACACCCAGAGGCAACCGCAAACAGTTCTGCACGCCCACCCACGGGTGGGCCGGCCGTGCGGCACACCCAGAGGCAACCGCAGGCCCTTCTGCACGCCCACCCACGGGTGGGCCGGCCGTGGCGGCACACCCAGAGGCACACGCAAACAGTTCTGCACGCCCACCCACGGGTGGGCCGGCCGTGGCGGCACACCCAGAGGCAACCGCAGGCACTTCTGCACGCCCACCCACGGGTGGGCCGGCCGTGCGGCACACCCAGAGGCAACCGCAAACCCTTCTGCACGCCCACCCACGGGTGGGCCGGCCGTGCGGCACACCCAGTGGCACACGCAAACAGTTCTGCACGCCCACCCACGGGTGGGCCGGCCGTCGCGGCACACCCAGTGGCACACGCAAACAGTTCTGCACGCCCACCCACGGGTGGGCCGGCCGTGGCGGCACACCCAGTGGCACACGCAAACAGTTCTGCACGCCCACCCACGGGTGGGCCGGCCGTGGCGGCACACCCAGAGGCACACGCAGACACTTCTGCACGCCCACCCACGGGTGGGCCGGCCGTGGCGGCACACCCAGAGGCAACCGCAAACACTTCTGCACGCCCACCCACGGGTGGGCCGGCCGTGGCGGCACACCCAGTGGCACACGCAAACAGTTCTGCACGCCCACCCACGGGTGGGCCGGCCGTGCGGCACACCCAGTGGCACACGCAAACAGTTCTGCACGCCCACCCACGGGTGGGCCGGCCGTGGCGGCACACCCAGAGGCACACGCAGGCCCTTCTGCACGCCCACCCACGGGTGGGCCGGCCGTGGCGGCACACCCAGAGGCAACACGCAGACCCTTCTGCACGCCCACCCACGGGTGGGCCGGCCGTGGCGGCACACCCAGAGGCACACGCAAACAGTTCTGCACGCCCACCCACGGGTGGGCCGGCCGTGCGGCACACCCAGAGGCAACCGCAAACCCTTCTGCACGCCCACCCACGGGTGGGCCGGCCGTGGCGGCACACCCAGAGGCAACCGCAAACAGTTCTGCACGCCCACCCACGGGTGGGCCGGCCGTGGCGGCACACCCAGAGGCACACGCAAACAGTTCTGCACGCCCACCCACGGGTGGGCCGGCCGTGGCGGCACACCCAGTGGCACACGCAAACACTTCTGCACGCCCACCCACGGGTGGGCCGGCCGTGGCGGCACACCAGAGGCAACCGCAAACCCTTCTGCACGCCCACCCACGGGTGGAGCCGGCCGTGGCGGCACACCCAGTGGCACACGCAAACAGTTCTGCACGCCCACCCACGGGTGGGCCGGCCGTGCGGCACACCCAGAGGCAACCGCAAACCGTTCTGCACGCCCACCCACGGGTGGGCCGGCCGTGGCGGCACACCCAGAGGCAACCGCAAGCACTTCTGCACGCCCACCCACGGGTGGGCCGGCCGTGGCGACACCCAGAGGCACACGCAAACCGTTCTGCACGCCCACCCACGGGTGGGCCGGCCGTGGCGGCACACCCAGAGGCAACGCAAGCCCTTCTGCACGCCCACCCACGGGTGGGCCGGCCGTGCGGCACACCCAGAGGCACACGCAAACAGTTCTGCACGCCCACCCACGGGTGGGCCGGCCGTGCGGCACACCCAGAGGCAACCGCAAACCGTTCTGCACGCCCACCCACGGGTGGGCCGGCCGTGCGGCACACCCAGAGGCACACGCAGACCCTTCTGCACGCCCACCCACGGGTGGGCCGGCCGTGGCGGCACACCCAGAGGCAACCATAAACACTTCTGCACGCCCACCCACGGGTGGGCCGGCCGTGGCGGCACACCCAGAGGCACACGCAAACAGTTCTGCACGCCCACCCACGGGTGGGCCGGCCGTGCGGCACACCCAGTGGCACACGCAAACAGTTCTGCACGCCCACCCACGGGTGGGCCGGCCGTGGCGGCACACCCAGTGGCAACCGCAAACAGTTCTGCACGCCCACCCACGGGTGGGCCGGCCGTGCGGCACACCCAGTGGCACACGCAAACAGTTCTGCACGCCCACCCACGGGTGGGCCGGCCGTGGCGGCACACCCAGAGGCAACCGCAAACCCTTCTGCACGCCCACCCACGGGTGGGCCGGCCGTGCGGCACACCCAGAGGCAACGCAAACACTTCTGCACGCCCACCCACGGGTGGGCCGGCCGTGGCGGCACACCCAGTGGCACACGCAAACAGTTCTGCACGCCCACCCACGGGTGGGCCGGCCGTGGCGGCACACCCAGTGGCACACGCAAACAGTTCTGCACGCCCACCCACGGGTGGGCCGGCCGTGCGGCACACCCAGAGGCAACGCACAAGCACTTCTGCACGCCCACCCACGGGTGGGCCGGCCGTGGCGGCACACCCAGAGGCACACGCAAACACTTCTGCACGCCCACCCACGGGTGGAGCCGGCCGTCGCGGCACACCCAGAGGCAACCGCAAACCCTTCTGCACGCCCACCCACGGGTGGGCCGGCCGTGCGGCACACCCAGTGGCACACGCAAACAGTTCTGCACGCCCACCCACGGGTGGGCCGGCCGTGGCGGCACACCCAGTGGCACACGCAAACAGTTCTGCACGCCCACCCACGGGTGGGCCGGCCGTGGCGGCACATCCAGAGGCAACACGCAGGCCCTTCTGCACGCCCACCCACGGGTGGGCCGGCCGTGGCGGCACACCCAGAGGCACACGCAAACCCTTCTGCACGCCCACCCACGGGTGGGCCGGCCGTGCGGCACACCCAGTGGCACACGCAAACAGTTCTGCACGCCCACCCACGGGTGGGCCGGCCGTGGCGGCACACCCAGTGGCACACGCAAACAGTTCTGCACGCCCACCCACGGGTGGGCCGGCCGTGGCGGCACACCCAGAGGCAACCGCAAACCCTTCTGCACGCCCACCCACGGGTGGGCCGGCCGTGGCGGCACACCCAGAGGCAACCGCAAACAGTTCTGCACGCCCACCCACGGGTGGGCCGGCCGTGCGGCACACCCAGTGGCACACGCAAACAGTTCTGCACGCCCACCCACGGGTGGGCCGGCCGTGGCGGCACACCCAGTGGCACACGCAAACCGTTCTGCACGCCCACCCACGGGTGGGCCGGCCGTCGCGGCACACCCAGAGGCAACCGCAAACCCTTCTGCACGCCCACCCACGGGTGGGCCGGCCGTGGCGGCACACCCAGTGGCACACGCAAACCGTTCTGCACGCCCACCCACGGGTGGGCCGGCCGTGTGGCACACCCAGAGGCAACCGCAAACCCTTCTGCACGCCCACCCACGGGTGGGCCGGCCGTGGCGGCACACCCAGTGGCACACGCAAACAGTTCTGCACGCCCACCCACGGGTGGGCCGGCCGTAGCGGCACACCCAGAGGCACACGCAAACCCTTCTGCACGCCCACCCACGGGTGGGCCGGCCGTGCGGCACACCCAGAGGCAACCGCAAACACTTCTGCACGCCCACCCACGGGTGGGCCGGCCGTGTGGCACACCCAGAGGCAACCGCAGGCCCTTCTGCACGCCCACCCACGGGTGGGCCGGCCGTGCGGCACACCCAGTGGCACACGCAAGCACTTCTGCACGCCCACCCACGGGTGGGCCGGCCGTGGCGGCACACCCAGAGGCACACGCAGAGCACTTCTGCACGCCCACCCACGGGTGGGCCGGCCGTGCGGCACACCCAGTGGCACACGCAAACAGTTCTGCCGCCCACCCACGGGTGGGCCGGCCGTGGCGGCACACCCAGTGGCACACGCAAGCAGTTCTGCACGCCCACCCACGGGTGGGCCGGCCGTCGCGGCACACCCAGAGGCAACCGCAAGCCCTTCTGCACGCCCACCCACGGGTGGGCCGGCCGTCGCGGCACACCCAGTGGCACACGCAAACAGTTCTGCACGCCCACCCACGGGTGGGCCGGCCGTGGCGGCACACCCAGTGGCACACGCAAACAGTTCTGCACGCCCACCCACGGGTGGGCCGGCCGTCGCGGCACACCCAGTGGCACACGCAAACAGTTCTGCACGCCCACCCACGGGTGGGCGGCCGTGCGGCACACCAGAGGCAACCGCAGACCTTCTGCACGCCCACCCACGGGTGGGCCGGCCGTGCGGCACACCCAGTGGCACACGCAAACAGTTCTGCACGCCCACCCACGGGTGGGCCGGCCGTGGCGGCACACCCAGTGGCACACGCAAACCGTTCTGCACGCCCACCCACGGGTGGGCCGGCCGTCGCGGCACACCCAGTGGCACACGCAAACAGTTCTGCACGCCCACCCACGGGTGGGCCGGCCGTCGCGGCACACCCAGAGGCAACCGCAAGCCCTTCTGCACGCCCACCCACGGGTGGGCCGGCCGTGGCGGCACACCCAGAGGCAACACGCAAACCCTTCTGCACGCCCACCCACGGGTGGGCCGGCCGTGCGGCACACCCAGAGGCAACGCAAGCCCTTCTGCACGCCCACCCACGGGTGGGCCGGCCGTGGCGGCACACCAGTGGCACACGCAAACAGTTCTGCACGCCCACCCACGGGTGGAGCCGGCCGTGGCGGCACACCCAGTGGCACACGCAAACCGTTCTGCACGCCCACCCACGGGTGGGCCGGCCGTGGCGGCACACCCAGAGGCAACCGCAAACCCTTCTGCACGCCCACCCACGGGTGGGCCGGCCGTGGCGGCACACCCAGTGGCACACGCAAACAGTTCTGCACGCCCACCCACGGGTGGGCCGGCCGTCGCGGCACACCCAGAGGCACACGCAGGCCCTTCTGCACGCCCACCCACGGGTGGGCCGGCCGTGGCGGCACACCCAGAGGCACACGCAAACAGTTCTGCACGCCCACCCACGGGTGGGCCGGCCGTGGCGGCACACCCAGAGGCAACGCGCAGGCTAGTTCTGCACGCCCACCCACGGGTGGGCCGGCCGTGGCGGCACACCCAGTGGCACACGCAAACAGTTCTGCACGCCCACCCACGGGTGGGCCGGCCGTGGCGGCACACCCAGAGGCACACGCAGACACTTCTGCACGCCCACCCACGGGTGGGCCGGCCGTGGCGGCACACCCAGAGGCACACGCAAGCACTTCTGCACGCCCACCCACGGGTGGGCCGGCCGTGGCGGCACACCCAGAGGCAACCGCAGGCCGTTCTGCCGCCCACCCACGGGTGGGCCGGCCGTCGCGGCACACCCAGAGGCACACGCAAACAGTTCTGCACGCCCACCCACGGGTGGGCCGGCCGTAGCGGCACACCAGAGGCAACACGCAGGCCCTTCTGCACGCCCACCCACGGGTGGGCCGGCCGTGCGGCACACCCAGTGGCATCACGCAAACAGTTCTGCACGCCCACCCACGGGTGGGCCGGCCGTGGCGGCACATCCAGTGGCATCACGCAAACAGTTCTGCACGCCCACCCACGGGTGGGCCGGCCGTGGCGGCACACCCAGTGGCACACGCAAACAGTTCTGCACGCCCACCCACGGGTGGGCCGGCCGTAGCGGCACACCCAGAGGCACACGCAAACACTTCTGCACGCCCACCCACGGGTGGGCCGGCCGTGCGGCACACCCAGAGGCACACGCAAACAGTTCTGCACGCCCACCCGCGGGTGGGCCGGCCGTGCGGCACACCAGAGGCAACTGCAGGCCCTTCTGCACGCCCACCCACGGGTGGGCCGGCCGTGCGGCACACCCAGAGGCACACGCAAACAGTTCTGCACGCCCACCCACGGGTGGGCCGGCCGTGGCGGCACACCCAGAGGCAACCGCAAACTCTTCTGCACGCCCACCCACGGGTGGGCCGGCCGTGGCGGCACACCCAGTGGCACACGCAAACAGTTCTGCACGCCCACCCACGGGTGGGCCGGCCGTGCGGCACACCCAGAGGCACACGCAAACAGTTCTGCACGCCCACCCACGGGTGGGCCGGCCGTGGCGGCACACCCAGAGGCACACGCAAACAGTTCTGCACGCCCACCCACGGGTGGGCCGGCCGTCGCGGCACACCCAGAGGCAACCGCAAACCCTTCTGCACGCCCACCCACGGGTGGGCCGGCCGTGGCGGCACACCCAGAGGCACACGCAAACAGTTCTGCACGCCCACCCACGGGTGGGCGGCCGTGCGGCACACCCAGTGGATCACGCAAACAGTTCTGCACGCCCACCCACGGGTGGGCCGGCCGTGGCGGCACATCCAGTGGCACACGCAAACAGTTCTGCACGCCCACCCACGGGTGGGCCGGCCGTGGCGGCACACCCAGAGGCACACGCAGGCCCTTCTGCACGCCCACCCACGGGTGGGCCGGCCGTCGCGGCACACCCAGAGGCAACACGCAAACCCTTCTGCACGCCCACCCACGGGTGGGCCGGCCGTGGCGGCACACCCAGAGGCACACGCAAACAGTTCTGCACGCCCACCCACGGGTGGGCCGGCCGTGGCGGCACACCCAGAGGCAACTGCAGGCCCTTCTGCACGCCCACCCACGGGTGGGCCGGCCGTCGCGGCACACCCAGAGGCACACGCAAACAGTTCTGCACGCCCACCCACGGGTGGGCCGGCCGTCAGCGGCACACCCAGAGGCAACACGCAAACCCTTCTGCACGCCCACCCACGGGTGGGCCGGCCGTCGCGGCACACCCAGTGGCACACGCAAACAGTTCTGCACGCCCACCCACGGGTGGGCCGGCCGTGGCGGCACACCCAGAGGCACACGCAAACCGTTCTGCACGCCCACCCACGGGTGGGCCGGCCGTGGCGGCACACCCAGTGGCACACGCAAACAGTTCTGCACGCCCACCCACGGGTGGGCCGGCCGTGCGGCACACCCAGAGGCAACCGCAGGCCCTTCTGCACGCCCACCCACGGGTGGGCCGGCCGTGCGGCACACCCAGAGGCAACACGCAAACCCTTCTGCACGCCCACCCACGGGTGGGCCGGCCGTGGCGGCACACCCAGTGGCACACGCAAACAGTTCTGCACGCCCACCCACGGGTGGGCCGGCCGTGCGGCACACCCAGTGGCACACGCAAACCGTTCTGCACGCCCACCCACGGGTGGGCCGGCCGTCGCGGCACACCAGAGGCACACGCAAACCCTTCTGCACGCCCACCCACGGGTGGGCCGGCCGTGCGGCACACCCAGTGGCACACGCAAACAGTTCTGCACGCCCACCCACGGGTGGAGCCGGCCGTGGCGGCACACCCAGAGGCACACGCAAGCCGTTCTGCACGCCCACCCACGGGTGGGCCGGCCGTGGCGGCACACCCAGAGGCACACGCAAACAGTTCTGCACGCCCACCCACGGGTGGGCCGGCCGTGGCGGCACACCCAGAGGCAACCTGCAGGCCATTCTGCACGCCCACCCACGGGTGGGCCGGCCGTGCGGCACACCCAGAGGCAACACGCAAACCCTTCTGCACGCCCACCCACGGGTGGGCCGGCCGTGGCGGCACACCCAGTGGCACACGCAAACAGTTCTGCACGCCCACCCACGGGTGGGCCGGCCGTGGCGGCACACCAGAGGCAACGCGCGGCTCTTCTGCACGCCCACCCACGGGTGGAGCCGGCCGTGTGGCACACCAGTGGCACACGCAAACAGTTCTGCACGCCCACCCACGGGTGGGCCGGCCGTGTCGGCACACCCAGAGGCACACGCAGGCACTTCTGCACGCCCACCCACGGGTGGGCCGGCCGTGCGGCACACCCAGAGGCAAACGCAGGCCCTTCTGCACGCCCACCCACGGGTGGGCCGGCCGTGCGGCACACCCAGAGGCAACCGCAGGCCGTTCTGCACGCCCACCCACGGGTGGGCCGGCCGTAGCGGCACACCCAGAGGCACACGCAAACAGTTCTGCACGCCCACCCACGGGTGGGCCGGCCGTGGCGGCACACCCAGAGGCACACGCAGGCCCTTCTGCACGCCCACCCACGGGTGGGCCGGCCGTCGCGGCACACCCAGTGGCACACGCAAACAGTTCTGCACGCCCACCCACGGGTGGGCCGGCCGTGGCGGCACACCCAGTGGCACACGCCAAACAGTTCTGCACGCCCACCCACGGGTGGGCCGGCCGTGGCGGCACATCCAGTGGCACACGCAAACAGTTCTGCACGCCCACCCACGGGTGGGCCGGCCGTGGCGGCACACCCAGAGGCAACACGCAGGCACTTCTGCACGCCCACCCACGGGTGGGCCGGCCGTGTGGCACACCCAGAGGCACACGCAAACAGTTCTGCACGCCCACCCACGGGTGGGCCGGCCGTGGCGGCACACCCAGTGGCACACGCAAACAGTTCTGCACGCCCACCCACGGGTGGGCCGGCCGTGCGGCACACCAGTGGCACACGCAAACAGTTCTGCACGCCCACCCACGGGTGGGCCGGCCGTGGCGGCACACCAGAGGCAACCGCAAACACTTCTGCACGCCCACCCACGGGTGGGCCGGCCGTGGCGGCACACCCAGAGGCACACGCAAACAGTTCTGCACGCCCACCCACGGGTGGGCCGGCCGTCGCGGCACACCCAGAGGCAACACGCAAACCCTTCTGCACGCCCACCCACGGGTGGGCCGGCCGTGGCGGCACACCCAGAGGCACACGCAAACAGTTCTGCACGCCCACCCACGGGTGGGCCGGCCGTGGCGGCACACCCAGTGGCACACGCAAACAGTTCTGCACGCCCACCCACGGGTGGGCCGGCCGTGGCGGCACACCCAGTGGCACACGCAAACAGTTCTGCACGCCCACCCACGGGTGGGCCGGCCGTGGCGGCACACCCAGAGGCACACGCAGGCCCTTCTGCACGCCCACCCACGGGTGGGCCGGCCGTGCGGCACACCCAGAGGCAACCGCAAGCCCTTCTGCACGCCCACCCACGGGTGGGCCGGCCGTGGCGGCACACCCAGTGGCACACGCAAACAGTTCTGCACGCCCACCCACGGGTGGGCCGGCCGTCGCGGCACACCCAGTGGCACACGCAAACCGTTCTGCACGCCCACCCACGGGTGGGCCGGCCGTGCGGCACACCCAGAGGCACACGCAAACACTTCTGCACGCCCACCCACGGGTGGGCCGGCCGTGGCGGCACACCCAGTGGCACACGCAAACAGTTCTGCACGCCCACCCACGGGTGGGCCGGCCGTGGCGGCACACCCAGAGGCAAACGCAGGCACTTCTGCACGCCCACCCACGGGTGGGCCGGCCGTCGTGGCACACCCAGAGGCAACACGCAAGCACTTCTGCACGCCCACCCACGGGTGGGCCGGCCGTGGCGGCACACCCAGAGGCAACCGTAAGCACTTCTGCACGCCCACCCACGGGTGGGCCGGCCGTGGCGGCACACCCAGAGGCACACGCAGGCCCTTCTGCACGCCCACCCACGGGTGGGCCGGCCGTGGCGGCACACCCAGAGGCAACCGCAAACCGTTCTGCACGCCCACCCACGGGTGGGCCGGCCGTCGCGGCACACCCAGTGGCACACGCAAACAGTTCTGCACGCCCACCCACGGGTGGGCCGGCCGTGTGGCACACCCAGAGGCAACCGCAGACCCTTCTGCACGCCCACCCACGGGTGGGCCGGCCGTGGCGGCACACCCAGAGGCAACACGCAAGCCCTTCTGCACGCCCACCCACGGGTGGGCCGGCCGTCGCGGCACACCCAGTGGCACACGCAAACAGTTCTGCACGCCCACCCACGGGTGGGCCGGCCGTGGCGGCACACCCAGAGGCAACGCAAGCCCTTCTGCACGCCCACCCACGGGTGGGCCGGCCGTGCGGCACACCCAGTGGCACACGCAAACAGTTCTGCACGCCCACCCACGGGTGGGCCGGCCGTGCGGCACACCCAGAGGCACACGCAGGCCGTTCTGCACGCCCACCCACGGGTGGGCCGGCCGTGGCGGCACACCCAGTGGCAACACGCAAACCGTTCTGCACGCCCACCCACGGGTGGGCCGGCCGTGCGGCACACCCAGAGGCAACACGCAAGCACTTCTGCACGCCCACCCACGGGTGGGCCGGCCGTAGCGGCACACCCAGAGGCAACGCCAAACCCTTCTGCACGCCCACCCACGGGTGGGCCGGCCGTGCGGCACACCCAGAGGCACACGCAAGCCGTTCTGCACGCCCACCCACGGGTGGGCCGGCCGTGGCGGCACACCCAGAGGCACACGCAAGCACTTCTGCACGCCCACCCACGGGTGGGCCGGCCGTGGCGGCACACCCAGAGCACACGCAAACAGTTCTGCACGCCCACCCACGGGTGGGCCGGCCGTGGCGGCACACCCAGAGGCAACACGCAAACAGTTCTGCACGCCCACCCACGGGTGGGCCGGCCGTCAGCGGCACACCCAGAGGCACACGCAAGCACTTCTGCACGCCCACCCACGGGTGGGCCGGCCGTGCGGCACACCCAGAGGCAACCGCAAACCCTTCTGCACGCCCACCCACGGGTGGGCCGGCCGTGCGGCACACCCAGAGGCAACCGCAAACACTTCTGCACGCCCACCCACGGGTGGGCCGGCCGTGGCGGCACACCCAGTGGCACACGCAAACAGTTCTGCACGCCCACCCACGGGTGGGCCGGCCGTGCGGCACACCCAGTGGCACACGCAAACCGTTCTGCACGCCCACCCACGGGTGGGCCGGCCGTGCGGCACACCCAGAGGCAACCGCAAACCCTTCTGCACGCCCACCCACGGGTGGGCCGGCCGTGGCGGCACACCCAGTGGCACACGCAAACCGTTCTGCACGCCCACCCACGGGTGGGCCGGCCGTGCGGCACACCCAGAGGCAACCGCAAACCCTTCTGCACGCCCACCCACGGGTGGGCCGGCCGTGCGGCACACCCAGAGGCAACGCAGGCACTTCTGCACGCCCACCCACGGGTGGGCCGGCCGTGGCGGCACACCCAGAGGCACACGCAGGCCCTTCTGCACGCCCACCCACGGGTGGGCCGGCCGTGGCGGCACACCCAGAGGCACACGCAAACAGTTCTGCACGCCCACCCACGGGTGGGCCGGCCGTGCGGCACACCCAGAGGCAACCGCAGGCCGTTCTGCACGCCCACCCACGGGTGGGCCGGCCGTGGCGGCACACCCAGAGGCACACGCAGACCCTTCTGCACGCCCACCCACGGGTGGGCCGGCCGTGCGGCACACCCAGAGGCAACCGCAAGCACTTCTGCACGCCCACCCACGGGTGGGCCGGCCGTGCGGCACACCCAGAGGCAACCGCAAACCCTTCTGCACGCCCACCCACGGGTGGGCCGGCCGTGGCGGCACACCCAGTGGCACACGCAAACAGTTCTGCACGCCCACCCACGGGTGGGCCGGCCGTGGCGGCACACCCAGTGGCACACGCAAACAGTTCTGCACGCCCACCCACGGGTGGGCCGGCCGTGGCGGCACACCCAGTGGCACACGCAAACAGTTCTGCACGCCCACCCACGGGTGGGCCGGCCCGTGGCGACACCCAGAGGCAACCGCAGGCCCTTCTGCACGCCCACCCACGGGTGGGCCGGCCGTGGCGGCACACCCAGAGGCAACCGCAAACCCTTCTGCACGCCCACCCACGGGTGGGCCGGCCGTCGCGGCACACCCAGTGGCACACGCAAACAGTTCTGCACGCCCACCCACGGGTGGGCCGGCCGTGGCGGCACACCCAGTGGCACACGCTAAACAGTTCTGCACGCCCACCCACGGGTGGGCCGGCCGTGCGACACACCCAGAGGCAACGCGCAAGCCCTTCTGCACGCCCACCCACGGGTGGGCCGGCCGTGCGGCACACCCAGAGGCACACGCAAACACTTCTGCACGCCCACCCACGGGTGGGCCGGCCGTGCGGCACACCCAGTGGCACCGCCAAACAGTTCTGCACGCCCACCCACGGGTGGGCCGGCCGTCGCGGCACACCAGAGGCACACGCAGGCCCTTCTGCACGCCCACCCACGGGTGGGCCGGCCGTGGCGGCACACCCAGAGGCAACCGCAAACCCTTCTGCACGCCCACCCACGGGTGGGCCGGCCGTGGCGGCACACCCAGAGGCAACGCGCAAACACTTCTGCACGCCCACCCACGGGTGGGCCGGCCGTGCGGCACACCCAGAGGCACACGCAAACCCTTCTGCACGCCCACCCACGGGTGGGCCGGCCGTGGCGGCACACCCAGAGGCACACGCAAGCCCTTCTGCACGCCCACCCACGGGTGGGCCGGCCGTGGCGGCACACCCAGAGGCAACCGCAAGCACTTCTGCACGCCCACCCACGGGTGGGCCGGCCGTGGCGGCACACCCAGAGGCACACGCAAACAGTTCTGCACGCCCACCCACGGGTGGGCCGGCCGTCGCGGCACACCCAGAGGCAACACGCAAGCACTTCTGCACGCCCACCCACGGGTGGGCCGGCCGTCGCGGCACACCCAGAGGCAACCGCAGGCACTTCTGCACGCCCACCCACGGGTGGGCCGGCCGTGCGGCACACCCAGAGGCAACCGCAAACCCTTCTGCACGCCCACCCACGGGTGGGCCGGCCGTGGCGGCACACCCAGAGGCACACGCAAACACTTCTGCACGCCCACCCACGGGTGGGCCGGCCGTGCGGCACACCCAGTGGCACACGCAAACAGTTCTGCACGCCCACCCACGGGTGGGCCGGCCGTGGCGGCACACCCAGTGGCACACGCAAACCGTTCTGCACGCCCACCCACGGGTGGGCCGGCCGTGTGACACACCCAGAGGCAACCGCAAACCCTTCTGCACGCCCACCCACGGGTGGGCCGGCCGTGCGGCACACCCAGTGGCACACGCAAACAGTTCTGCACGCCCACCCACGGGTGGGCCGGCCGTGGCGGCACACCCAGAGGCAACCGCAAACCCTTCTGCACGCCCACCCACGGGTGGGCCGGCCGTGGCGGCACACCCAGAGGCAACCGCAAGCACTTCTGCACGCCCACCCACGGGTGGAGCCGGCCGTCGTGGCACACCCAGAGGCACACGCAAACCCTTCTGCACGCCCACCCACGGGTGGGCCGGCCGTCGCGGCACACCCAGAGGCAACACGCAAACACTTCTGCACGCCCACCCACGGGTGGAGCCGGCCGTCGCGGCACACCCAGAGGCACACGCAAACAGTTCTGCACGCCCACCCACGGGTGGGCCGGCCGTGCGGCACACCAGGGCACCGCAGACCTTCTGCGCCCACCGAGTGGGCCGGCGTGCGGCACACCAGGGCAACGCAAGCCTTCTGCACGCCCACCCACGGGTGGGCCGGCCGTGCGACACACCCAGAGGCAACCGCAAACACTTCTGCGCCCACCCACGGGTGGGCCGGCCGTGGCGGCACACCCAGTGGCACACGCAAACAGTTCTGCACGCCCACCCACGGGTGGGCCGGCCGTGGCGGCACACCCAGTGGCACACGCAAACAGTTCTGCACGCCCACCCACGGGTGGGCCGGCCGTGGCGGCACACCCAGTGGCACACGCAAACAGTTCTGCACGCCCACCCACGGGTGGGCCGGCCGTGGCGGCACACCCAGAGGCAACGCAGACCCTTCTGCACGCCCACCCACGGGTGGGCCGGCCGTGCGGCACACCCAGTGGCACACGCAAACAGTTCTGCACGCCCACCCACGGGTGGGCCGGCCGTGGCGGCACACCCAGTGGCACACGCAAACAGTTCTGCACGCCCACCCACGGGTGGGCCGGCCGTGCGGCACACCCAGAGGCACACGCAAACACTTCTGCACGCCCACCCACGGGTGGGCCGGCCGTGGCGGCACACCAGAGGCAACCGCAAACCGTTCTGCACGCCCACCCACGGGTGGGCCGGCCGTCGCGGCACACCCAGTGGCACACGCAAACAGTTCTGCACGCCCACCCACGGGTGGGCCGGCCGTGGCGGCACACCCAGAGGCAACACGCAAACCCTTCTGCACGCCCACCCACGGGTGGGCCGGCCGTGGCGGCACACCCAGAGGCACGCGCAAACAGTTCTGCACGCCCACCCACGGGTGGGCCGGCCGTCAGCGGCACACCCAGTGGCACACGCAAACAGTTCTGCACGCCCACCCACGGGTGGGCCGGCCGTGGCGGCACACCCAGTGGCACACGCAAACCGTTCTGCACGCCCACCCACGGGTGGGCCGGCCGTGCGGCACACCCAGTGGCACACGCAAACACTTCTGCACGCCCACCCACGGGTGGGCCGGCCGTGGCGGCACACCCAGTGGCACACGCAAACCGTTCTGCACGCCCACCCACGGGTGGGCCGGCCGTCGCGGCACACCCAGAGGCACACGCAAACACTTCTGCACGCCCACCCACGGGTGGGCCGGCCGTGGCGGCACACCCAGAGGCAACACGCAAACACTTCTGCACGCCCACCCACGGGTGGGCCGGCCGTCGCGGCACACCAGAGGCACACGCAAACAGTTCTGCACGCCCACCCACGGGTGGGCCGGCCGTGCGGCACACCCAGAGGCAACCGCAAACCCTTCTGCACGCCCACCCACGGGTGGGCCGGCCGTGGCGGCACACCAGTGGCACACGCAAACAGTTCTGCACGCCCACCCACGGGTGGGCCGGCCGTGCGGCACACCCAGAGGCAACCGCAAGCCCTTCTGCACGCCCACCCACGGGTGGGCCGGCCGTGGCGGCACACCCAGTGGCACACGCAAACAGTTCTGCACGCCCACCCACGGGTGGGCCGGCCGTCGCGGCACACCCAGTGGCACACGCAAACAGTTCTGCACGCCCACCCACGGGTGGGCCGGCCGTGCGGCACACCCAGAGGCACACGCAAGCCCTTCTGCACGCCCACCCACGGGTGGGCCGGCCGTGGCGGCACACCCAGAGGCAACCGCAGGCCCTTCTGCACGCCCACCCACGGGTGGGCCGGCCGTGCGGCACACCCAGAGGCAACCGCAAACCGTTCTGCACGCCCACCCACGGGTGGGCCGGCCGTGGCGGCACACCCAGTGGCACACGCAAACAGTTCTGCACGCCCACCCACGGGTGGGCCGGCCGTGGCGGCACACCCAGTGGCACACGCAAACAGTTCTGCACGCCCACCCACGGGTGGGCCGGCCGTGGCGGCACACCCAGTGGCACACGCAAACAGTTCTGCACGCCCACCCACGGGTGGGCCGGCCGTGGCGGCACACCCAGAGGCACACGCAGGCCCTTCTGCACGCCCACCCACGGGTGGGCCGGCCGTGGCGGCACACCCAGAGGCAACGCGCAAACCGTTCTGCACGCCCACCCACGGGTGGGCCGGCCGTGGCGGCACACCCAGTGGCACACGCAAACAGTTCTGCACGCCCACCCACGGGTGGAGCCGGCCGTGGCGGCACACCAGTGGCACACGCAAACAGTTCTGCACGCCCACCCACGGGTGGGCCGGCCGTGGCGGCACACCCAGAGGCAACCGCAAGCCCTTCTGCACGCCCACCCACGGGTGGGCCGGCCGTGGCGGCACACCCAGAGGCAACCGCAAACCCTTCTGCACGCCCACCCACGGGTGGGCCGGCCGTGGCGGCACACCCAGTGGCACCGCAAACAGTTCTGCACGCCCACCCACGGGTGGGCCGGCCGTGCGGCACACCCAGAGGCAACCGCAAACCCTTCTGCACGCCCACCCACGGGTGGGCCGGCCGTCGTGACACACCCAGAGGCAACCGCAAGCCCTTCTGCACGCCCACCCACGGGTGGGCCGGCCGTGGCGGCACACCCAGTGGCACACGCAAACAGTTCTGCACGCCCACCCACGGGTGGGCCGGCCGTCGCGGCACACCCAGAGGCAACGCGCAAGCCCTTCTGCACGCCCACCCACGGGTGGGCCGGCCGTGCGGCACACCCAGAGGCAACCGCAAACCCTTCTGCACGCCCACCCACGGGTGGGCCGGCCGTGGCGGCACACCCAGTGGCACCGCGCAAACAGTTCTGCACGCCCACCCACGGGTGGGCCGGCCGTGGCGGCACACCCAGAGGCAACACGCAAACACTTCTGCACGCCCACCCACGGGTGGGCCGGCCGTGCGGCACACCCAGAGGCACACGCAAACAGTTCTGCACGCCCACCCACGGGTGGGCCGGCCGTCGTGGCACACCCAGAGGCAACACGCAAACACTTCTGCACGCCCACCCACGGGTGGGCCGGCCGTGGCGGCACACCCAGAGGCACACGCAAACACTTCTGCACGCCCACCCACGGGTGGGCCGGCCGTGGCGGCACACCCAGTGGCACACGCAAACAGTTCTGCACGCCCACCCACGGGTGGGCCGGCCGTGCGGCACACCCAGAGGCACACGCAAGCAGTTCTGCACGCCCACCCACGGGTGGGCCGGCCGTCGCGGCACACCCAGAGGCAACGCCAAGCACTTCTGCACGCCCACCCACGGGTGGGCCGGCCGTGGCGGCACACCCAGAGGCAACCGCAAACACTTCTGCACGCCCACCCACGGGTGGGCCGGCCGTCGCGGCACACCCAGTGGCAACACGCAAACACTTCTGCACGCCCACCCACGGGTGGGCCGGCCGTGGCGGCACACCCAGTGGCACACGCAAACAGTTCTGCACGCCCACCCACGGGTGGGCCGGCCGTAGCGGCACACCCAGAGGCAACCGCAAACCGTTCTGCACGCCCACCCACGGGTGGGCCGGCCGTGTGCACACCCAGTGGCACCGCAAACAGTTCTGCACGCCCACCCACGGGTGGGCCGGCCGTGGCGGCACACCCAGAGGCAACCGCAAACAGTTCTGCACGCCCACCCACGGGTGGGCCGGCCGTGCGGCACACCCAGAGGCACACGCAAACCGTTCTGCACGCCCACCCACGGGTGGGCCGGCCGTGCGGCACACCCAGTGGCACACGCAAACAGTTCTGCACGCCCACCCACGGGTGGGCCGGCCGTGGCGGCACACCCAGAGGCACACGCAAGCCCTTCTGCACGCCCACCCACGGGTGGGCCGGCCGTGCGGCACACCAGAGGCAACCGCAAACCCTTCTGCACGCCCACCACGGGTGGGCCGGCCGTGGCGGCACACCCAGTGGCACGCATAAACAGTTCTGCACGCCCACCCACGGGTGGGCCGGCCGTCGCGGCACACCCAGTGGCACACGCAAACAGTTCTGCACGCCCACCCACGGGTGGGCCGGCCGTGCGGCACACCCAGTGGCACACGCAAACAGTTCTGCACGCCCACCCACGGGTGGGCCGGCCGTGCGGCACACCCAGAGGCACACGCAAAGCCGTTCTGCACGCCCACCCACGGGTGGGCCGGCCGTCGCGGCACACCCAGAGGCAACCGCAAACCCTTCTGCACGCCCACCCACGGGTGGGCCGGCCGTCGCGGCACACCCAGTGGCACACGCAAACAGTTCTGCACGCCCACCCACGGGTGGGCCGGCCGTGGCGGCACACCCAGTGGCACACGCAAACAGTTCTGCACGCCCACCCACGGGTGGGCCGGCCGTGGCGGCACACCCAGAGGCAACCGCAAACCCTTCTGCACGCCCACCCACGGGTGGGCCGGCCGTGGCGGCACACCCAGAGGCAACCGCAAACACTTCTGCACGCCCACCCACGGGTGGGCCGGCCGTCAGCGGCACACCCAGTGGCACTGCATAAACAGTTCTGCACGCCCACCCACGGGTGGGCCGGCCGTGCGGCACACCCAGTGGCACCACGTAAACCGTTCTGCACGCCCACCCACGGGTGGGCCGGCCGTGGCGGCACACCCAGAGGCAACCGCAAACCCTTCTGCACGCCCACCCACGGGTGGGCCGGCCGTGGCGGCACACCCAGTGGCACACGCAAACAGTTCTGCACGCCCACCCACGGGTGGGCCGGCCGTCGCGGCACACCCAGAGGCAACACGCAAACACTTCTGCACGCCCACCCACGGGTGGGCCGGCCGTGCGACACACCCAGAGGCAACCGCAAACACTTCTGCACGCCCACCCACGGGTGGGCCGGCCGTGCGGCACACCCAGAGGCACACGCAGACCGTTCTGCACGCCCACCCACGGGTGGGCCGGCCGTGGCGGCACACCCAGAGGCACACGCAAACAGTTCTGCACGCCCACCCACGGGTGGGCCGGCCGTGGCGGCACACCCAGAGGCAACCGCAGGCCCTTCTGCACGCCCACCCACGGGTGGGCCGGCCGTGGCGGCACACCCAGTGGCACACGCAAACAGTTCTGCACGCCCACCCACGGGTGGGCCGGCCGTGGCGGCACACCCAGAGGCACACGCAGACCGTTCTGCAGCCCACCCACGGGTGGGCCGGCCGTGCGGCACACCCAGTGGCAACACGCAAACAGTTCTGCACGCCCACCCACGGGTGGGCCGGCCGTCAGCGGCACACCCAGTGGCACACGCAAACACTTCTGCACGCCCACCCACGGGTGGGCCGGCCGTGGCGGCACACCCAGAGGCACACGCAAACACTTCTGCACGCCCACCCACGGGTGGGCCGGCCGTGCGGCACACCCAGAGGCAACCGCAAGCCCTTCTGCACGCCCACCCACGGGTGGGCCGGCCGTCGCGGCACACCCAGAGGCAACGCAAGCACTTCTGCACGCCCACCCACGGGTGGGCCGGCCGTGCGGCACACCCAGTGGCACACGCAAACAGTTCTGCACGCCCACCCACGGGTGGGCCGGCCGTGTGACACACCCAGAGGCAACACGCAAACAGTTCTGCACGCCCACCCACGGGTGGGCCGGCCGTGGCGGCACACCAGTGGCACACGCCAAACAGTTCTGCACGCCCACCCACGGGTGGGCCGGCCGTGGCGGCACACCCAGAGGCACACGCAGACCGTTCTGCACGCCCACCCACGGGTGGGCCGGCCGTGCGGCACACCCAGAGGCAACCGCAAACCGTTCTGCACGCCCACCCACGGGTGGGCCGGCCGTCGCGGCACACCCAGTGGCACACGCAAACAGTTCTGCACGCCCACCCACGGGTGGGCCGGCCGTGGCGGCACACCCAGAGGCAACGCAAGCCCTTCTGCACGCCCACCCACGGGTGGGCCGGCCGTGCGGCACACCCAGTGGCACCGCAAACAGTTCTGCACGCCCACCCACGGGTGGGCCGGCCGTGCGGCACACCAGAGGCAACGCAAGCCCTTCTGCACGCCCACCCACGGGTGGGCCGGCCGTGCGGCACACCCAGTGGCACACGCAAACAGTTCTGCACGCCCACCCACGGGTGGGCCGGCCGTGGCGGCACACCCAGTGGCACACGCAAACAGTTCTGCACGCCCACCCACGGGTGGGCCGGCCGTGGCGGCACACCCAGTGGCACACGCAAACAGTTCTGCACGCCCACCCACGGGTGGGCCGGCCGTGGCGGCACACCCAGAGGCAACACGCAAACCGTTCTGCACGCCCACCCACGGGTGGGCCGGCCGTGGCGGCACACCCAGTGGCACACGCAAACAGTTCTGCACGCCCACCCACGGGTGGGCCGGCCGTGGCGGCACACCCAGTGGCACACGCAAACAGTTCTGCACGCCCACCCACGGGTGGGCCGGCCGTGGCGGCACACCCAGTGGCACACGCAAACAGTTCTGCACGCCCACCCACGGGTGGGCCGGCCGTGTCGGCACACCCAGAGGCACACGCAGACACTTCTGCACGCCCACCCACGGGTGGGCCGGCCGTGCGGCACACCCAGAGGCAACGCAAACACTTCTGCACGCCCACCCACGGGTGGGCCGGCCGTGGCGGCACACCCAGTGGCACACGCAAACAGTTCTGCACGCCCACCCACGGGTGGGCCGGCCGTGGCGGCACACCCAGAGGCACACGCAAGCACTTCTGCACGCCCACCCACGGGTGGGCCGGCCGTGCGGCACACCCAGTGGCACACGCAAACAGTTCTGCACGCCCACCCACGGGTGGGCCGGCCGTGCGGCACACCCAGAGGCAACACGCAAACCCTTCTGCACGCCCACCCACGGGTGGGCCGGCCGTGGCGGCACACCCAGTGGCACACGCAAACAGTTCTGCACGCCCACCCACGGGTGGGCCGGCCGTCGCGGCACACCCAGAGGCAACCGCAAACCCTTCTGCACGCCCACCCACGGGTGGGCCGGCCGTGGCGGCACACCCAGTGGCAACGCGCAAACAGTTCTGCACGCCCACCCACGGGTGGGCCGGCCGTGGCGGCACACCCAGAGGCAACACGCAGGCCCTTCTGCACGCCCACCCACGGGTGGGCCGGCCGTGGCGGCACACCCAGAGGCACACGCAAACAGTTCTGCACGCCCACCCACGGGTGGGCCGGCCGTGGCGGCACACCCAGTGGCACACGCAAACAGTTCTGCACGCCCACCCACGGGTGGGCCGGCCGTGCGGCACACCCAGTGGCACACGCAAACCGTTCTGCACGCCCACCCACGGGTGGAGCCGGCCGTGGCGGCACACCCAGAGGCAACCGCAAACCCTTCTGCACGCCCACCCACGGGTGGGCCGGCCGTAGCGGCACACCCAGTGGCACACGCAAACAGTTCTGCACGCCCACCCACGGGTGGGCCGGCCGTGGCGGCACACCCAGAGGCAACCGCAAGCCGTTCTGCACGCCCACCCACGGGTGGGCCGGCCGTGGCGGCACACCCAGTGGCACACGCAAACAGTTCTGCACGCCCACCCACGGGTGGGCCGGCCGTGCGGCACACCCAGTGGCACACGCAAACAGTTCTGCACGCCCACCCACGGGTGGGCGGCCGTGGCACACCAGAGGCAACGCAGGCCCTTCTGCAGCCCACCCACGGGTGGGCGGCGTGCGGCACACCAGGGCAACGCAAGCCTTCTGCACGCCCACCCACGGGTGGGCCGGCCGTGGCGGCACACCCAGAGGCACCGCAAACAGTTCTGCACGCCCACCCACGGGTGGGCCGGCCGTGCGGCACACCCAGAGGCACACGCAAGCCCTTCTGCACGCCCACCCACGGGTGGGCCGGCCGTGGCGGCACACCCAGTGGCACACGCAAACAGTTCTGCACGCCCACCCACGGGTGGAGCCGGCCGTGGCGGCACACCCAGTGGCACCACGCAAACAGTTCTGCACGCCCACCCACGGGTGGGCCGGCCGTGGCGGCACACCCAGTGGCACACGCAAACAGTTCTGCACGCCCACCCACGGGTGGGCCGGCCGTCGCGGCACACCCAGAGGCAACCGCAAGCCCTTCTGCACGCCCACCCACGGGTGGGCCGGCCGTGGCGGCACACCCAGAGGCACACGCAAACAGTTCTGCACGCCCACCCACGGGTGGGCCGGCCGTGTCGGCACACCCAGAGGCAACCGCAGGCCCTTCTGCACGCCCACCCACGGGTGGGCCGGCCGTGGCGGCACACCCAGTGGCACACGCAAACAGTTCTGCACGCCCACCCACGGGTGGGCCGGCCGTGGCGGCACACCCAGAGGCACACGCAAACAGTTCTGCACGCCCACCCACGGGTGGGCCGGCCGTGGCGGCACACCCAGTGGCACACGCAAACAGTTCTGCACGCCCACCCACGGGTGGGCCGGCCGTGCGGCACACCCAGAGGCAACACGCAAACCGTTCTGCACGCCCACCCACGGGTGGGCCGGCCGTGGCGGCACACCCAGTGGCACACGCAAACAGTTCTGCACGCCCACCCACGGGTGGGCCGGCCGTCGCGGCACACCCAGAGGCAACATAAACCCTTCTGCACGCCCACCCACGGGTGGGCCGGCCGTGGCGGCACACCCAGTGGCACACGCAAACAGTTCTGCACGCCCACCCACGGGTGGGCCGGCCGTCGCGGCACACCCAGTGGCACACGCAAACAGTTCTGCACGCCCACCCACGGGTGGGCCGGCCGTGGCGGCACACCCAGTGGCACACGCAAACAGTTCTGCACGCCCACCCACGGGTGGGCCGGCCGTGGCGGCACACCCAGAGGCAACACGCAGGCACTTCTGCACGCCCACCCACGGGTGGGCCGGCCGTCGGCGACACCCAGAGGCAACGCAAACCCTTCTGCACGCCCACCCACGGGTGGGCCGGCCGTGCGGCACACCCAGTGGCACACGCAAACAGTTCTGCACGCCCACCCACGGGTGGAGCCGGCCGTGGCGGCACACCCAGAGGCACACGCAAACAGTTCTGCACGCCCACCCACGGGTGGGCCGGCCGTGGCGGCACACCCAGTGGCACACGCAAACAGTTCTGCACGCCCACCCACGGGTGGGCCGGCCGTCGGCGGCACACCCAGAGGCAACACGCAAGCCCTTCTGCACGCCCACCCACGGGTGGGCCGGCCGTGGCGGCACACCCAGTGGCACACGCAAACAGTTCTGCACGCCCACCCACGGGTGGGCCGGCCGTGGCGGCACACCCAGTGGCACACGCAAACAGTTCTGCACGCCCACCCACGGGTGGGCCGGCCGTGGCGGCACACCAGTGGCACACGCAAACAGTTCTGCACGCCCACCCACGGGTGGGCCGGCCGTGGCGGCACACCCAGTGGCAACACGCAAACAGTTCTGCACGCCCACCCACGGGTGGAGCCGGCCGTGGCGGCACACCCAGTGGCACACGCAAACAGTTCTGCACGCCCACCCACGGGTGGGCCGGCCGTGGCACACCAGTGCAACGTTCTGCGCCACCCACGGGTGGCCGGCAGTGCGACACCAGGGCACCGCAAACAGTTCTGCACGCCCACCCACGGGTGGGCCGGCCGTGGCGGCACACCCAGAGGCAACACGCAGGCCCTTCTGCACGCCCACCCACGGGTGGGCCGGCCGTGGCGGCACACCCAGAGGCAACCGCAAACCCTTCTGCACGCCCACCCACGGGTGGGCCGGCCGTGGCGGCACACCCAGTGGCACACGCAAACAGTTCTGCACGCCCACCCACGGGTGGGCCGGCCGTGCGGCACACCCAGTGGCACACGCAAACAGTTCTGCACGCCCACCCACGGGTGGGCCGGCCGTGCGGCACACCCAGAGGCAACCGCAAACCCTTCTGCACGCCCACCCACGGGTGGGCCGGCCGTCGCGGCACACCAGTGGCACACGCAAACAGTTCTGCACGCCCACCCACGGGTGGGCCGGCCGTGGCGGCACACCCAGAGGCACACGCAAACAGTTCTGCACGCCCACCCACGGGTGGGCCGGCCGTCGCGGCACACCCAGAGGCACACGCAAACCGTTCTGCACGCCCACCCACGGGTGGGCCGGCCGTGCGGCACACCCAGAGGCAACCGCAAACCGTTCTGCACGCCCACCCACGGGTGGGCCGGCCGTGCGGCACACCCAGTGGCACACGCAAACAGTTCTGCACGCCCACCCACGGGTGGGCCGGCCGTGGCGGCACACCCAGTGGCACACGCAAACAGTTCTGCACGCCCACCCACGGGTGGGCCGGCCGTGGCGGCACACCCAGAGGCAACCGCAAACACTTCTGCACGCCCACCCACGGGTGGGCCGGCCGTGGCGGCACACCCAGTGGCACACGCAAACAGTTCTGCACGCCCACCCACGGGTGGGCCGGCCGTGCGGCACACCCAGTGGCACACGCAAACCGTTCTGCACGCCCACCCACGGGTGGGCCGGCCGTGGCGGCACACCCAGTGGCACGCGCAAACAGTTCTGCACGCCCACCCACGGGTGGGCCGGCCGTGGCGGCACACCCAGAGGCAACCGCAAGCCCTTCTGCACGCCCACCCACGGGTGGGCCGGCCGTGGCGGCACACCCAGAGGCAACCGCAAACAGTTCTGCACGCCCACCCACGGGTGGGCCGGCCGTGGCGGCACACCAGAGGCACACGCAAACAGTTCTGCACGCCCACCCACGGGTGGGCCGGCCGTGGCGGCACACCAGTGGCACCGCATAAACAGTTCTGCACGCCCACCCACGGGTGGGCCGGCCGTGGCGGCACACCCAGTGGCAACGCGCAAACAGTTCTGCACGCCCACCCACGGGTGGGCCGGCCGTCGTGGCACACCCAGAGGCACACGCAAGCACTTCTGCACGCCCACCCACGGGTGGGCCGGCCGTCGCGGCACACCCAGTGGCACACGCAAACAGTTCTGCACGCCCACCCACGGGTGGGCCGGCCGTCGCGGCACACCCAGTGGCACACGCAAACAGTTCTGCACGCCCACCCACGGGTGGGCCGGCCGTCGCGGCACACCCAGAGGCAACCGCAGACCCTTCTGCACGCCCACCCACGGGTGGGCCGGCCGTGCGGCACACCCAGTGGCACACGCAAACAGTTCTGCACGCCCACCCACGGGTGGGCCGGCCGTGGCGGCACACCCAGTGGCACACGCAAACAGTTCTGCACGCCCACCCACGGGTGGGCCGGCCGTGGCGGCACACCCAGAGGCAACACGCAAGCACTTCTGCACGCCCACCCACGGGTGGGCCGGCCGTGGCGGCACACCAGAGGCAACCGCAAGCCCTTCTGCACGCCCACCCACGGGTGGGCCGGCCGTGCGGCACACCCAGAGGCAACCGCAAACCCTTCTGCACGCCCACCCACGGGTGGGCCGGCCGTGGCGGCACACCCAGTGGCACACGCCAAACAGTTCTGCACGCCCACCCACGGGTGGGCCGGCCGTCGTGACACACCCAGAGGCAACACGCAAGCCCTTCTGCACGCCCACCCACGGGTGGGCCGGCCGTCGCGGCACACCCAGTGGCAACCGCAAGCCCTTCTGCACGCCCACCCACGGGTGGGCCGGCCGTGGCGGCACACCCAGTGGCACTGCATAAACAGTTCTGCACGCCCACCCACGGGTGGGCCGGCCGTGGCGGCACACCCAGAGGCAACACGCAAACCGTTCTGCACGCCCACCCACGGGTGGGCCGGCCGTCGCGGCACACCCAGTGGCACACGCAAACAGTTCTGCACGCCCACCCACGGGTGGAGCCGGCCGTCGCGGCACACCCAGAGGCAACCGCAGACACTTCTGCACGCCCACCCACGGGTGGGCCGGCCGTGGCGGCACACCCAGAGGCACACGCAAACAGTTCTGCACGCCCACCCACGGGTGGGCCGGCCGTGTGGCACACCCAGAGGCAACCGCAAACAGTTCTGCACGCCCACCCACGGGTGGGCCGGCCGTGTCGGCACACCCAGTGGCACACGCAAACAGTTCTGCACGCCCACCCACGGGTGGGCCGGCCGTGGCGGCACACCCAGAGGCAACACGCAAACACTTCTGCACGCCCACCCACGGGTGGGCCGGCCGTGGCGGCACACCCAGTGGCACACGCAAACAGTTCTGCACGCCCACCCACGGGTGGGCCGGCCGTGGCGGCACACCCAGTGGCACACGCAAACAGTTCTGCACGCCCACCCACGGGTGGGCCGGCCGTGGCGGCACACCCAGAGGCAACCGCAAACACTTCTGCACGCCCACCCACGGGTGGGCCGGCCGTGCGGCACACCCAGTGGCACACGCAAACAGTTCTGCACGCCCACCCACGGGTGGGCCGGCCGTCGCGGCACACCCAGTGGCACACGCAAACAGTTCTGCACGCCCACCCACGGGTGGGCCGGCCGTCGCGGCACACCCAGAGGCAACACGCAAGCACTTCTGCACGCCCACCCACGGGTGGGCCGGCCGTGGCGGCACACCCAGAGGCAACCGCAAACACTTCTGCACGCCCACCCACGGGTGGGCCGGCCGTGGCGGCACACCCAGAGGCAACCGCAAACCGTTCTGCACGCCCACCCACGGGTGGGCCGGCCGTGGCGGCACACCCAGTGGCACACGCAAACAGTTCTGCACGCCCACCCACGGGTGGGCCGGCCGTGGCGGCACACCCAGAGGCAACTGCAGGCCGTTCTGCACGCCCACCCACGGGTGGGCCGGCCGTGTGGCACACCCAGAGGCAACACGCAAACACTTCTGCACGCCCACCCACGGGTGGGCCGGCCGTGGCGGCACACCCAGAGGCAACACGCAAACCGTTCTGCACGCCCACCCACGGGTGGGCCGGCCGTGCGGCACACCCAGTGGCACACGCAAACAGTTCTGCACGCCCACCCACGGGTGGGCCGGCCGTGCGGCACACCCAGTGGCACACGCAAACAGTTCTGCACGCCCACCCACGGGTGGGCCGGCCGTGGCGGCACACCCAGTGGCACACGCAAACAGTTCTGCACGCCCACCCACGGGTGGGCCGGCCGTGCGGCACACCAGTGGCACACGCGCAAACAGTTCTGCACGCCCACCCACGGGTGGGCCGGCCGTGGCGGCACACCCAGTGGCACACGCAAGCAGTTCTGCACGCCCACCCACGGGTGGGCCGGCCGTGGCGGCACACCAGAGGCAACCGCAGACCCTTCTGCACGCCCACCCACGGGTGGGCCGGCCGTGCGGCACACCCAGAGGCAACCGCAAACCGTTCTGCACGCCCACCCACGGGTGGGCCGGCCGTGCGGCACACCCAGAGGCACACGCAAACAGTTCTGCACGCCCACCCACGGGTGGGCCGGCCGTGGCGGCACACCCAGTGGCACACGCAAACAGTTCTGCACGCCCACCCACGGGTGGAGCCGGCCGTGGCGGCACACCCAGAGGCACACGCAAACAGTTCTGCACGCCCACCCACGGGTGGGCCGGCCGTGGCGGCACACCCAGTGGCACACGCAAACAGTTCTGCACGCCCACCCACGGGTGGGCCGGCCGTGCGGCACACCCAGTGGCACACGCAAACAGTTCTGCACGCCCACCCACGGGTGGGCCGGCCGTGGCGGCACACCCAGTGGCACACGCAAACAGTTCTGCACGCCCACCCACGGGTGGGCCGGCCGTGGCGGCACACCAGTGGCACACGCAAACAGTTCTGCACGCCCACCCACGGGTGGGCCGGCCGTCGCGGCACACCCAGAGGCAACCGCAAACCCTTCTGCACGCCCACCCACGGGTGGGCCGGCCGTGGCGGCACACCCAGTGGCACACGCATAAACAGTTCTGCACGCCCACCCACGGGTGGGCCGGCCGTGGCGGCACACCCAGAGGCAACGCAAGCACTTCTGCACGCCCACCCACGGGTGGGCCGGCCGTGGCGGCACACCCAGTGGCACACGGCAAACAGTTCTGCACGCCCACCCACGGGTGGGCCGGCCGTGGCGGCACACCCAGAGGCAACCGCAAACCCTTCTGCACGCCCACCCACGGGTGGGCCGGCCGTGGCGGCACACCCAGTGGCACACGCAAACAGTTCTGCACGCCCACCCACGGGTGGGCCGGCCGTGGCGGCACACCCAGTGGCACACGCAAACAGTTCTGCACGCCCACCCACGGGTGGGCCGGCCGTGGCGGCACACCCAGAGGCAACACGCAAACCGTTCTGCACGCCCACCCACGGGTGGGCCGGCCGTGGCGGCACACCAGTGGCACACGCCAAACAGTTCTGCACGCCCACCCACGGGTGGGCCGGCCGTGGCGGCACACCCAGAGGCACACGCAAACAGTTCTGCACGCCCACCCACGGGTGGGCCGGCCGTGCGGCACACCCAGAGGCACACGCAAACAGTTCTGCACGCCCACCCACGGGTGGGCCGGCCGTGGCGGCACACCAGTGGCACACGCAAACAGTTCTGCACGCCCACCCACGGGTGGGCCGGCCGTCGCGGCACACCCAGAGGCAACACGCAAACCGTTCTGCACGCCCACCCACGGGTGGGCCGGCCGTGGCGGCACACCCAGAGGCACACGCAAACAGTTCTGCACGCCCACCCACGGGTGGGCCGGCCGTGGCGGCACACCCAGTGGCACACGCAAACAGTTCTGCACGCCCACCCACGGGTGGGCCGGCCGTCGCGGCACACCCAGAGGCAACACGCAAACACTTCTGCACGCCCACCCACGGGTGGGCCGGCCGTGGCGGCACACCCAGAGGCACACGCAAACACTTCTGCACGCCCACCCACGGGTGGGCCGGCCGTGGCGGCACACCCAGAGGCAACCGCAAACCGTTCTGCACGCCCACCCACGGGTGGGCCGGCCGTGGCGGCACACCCAGTGGCACACGCAAACAGTTCTGCACGCCCACCCACGGGTGGGCCGGCCGTGGCGGCACACCCAGTGGCACACGCAAACAGTTCTGCACGCCCACCCACGGGTGGGCCGGCCGTGGCGGCACACCCAGTGGCACACGCAAACAGTTCTGCACGCCCACCCACGGGTGGGCCGGCCGTGCGGCACACCCAGTGGCACACGCAAACAGTTCTGCACGCCCACCCACGGGTGGGCCGGCCGTGGCGGCACACCCAGTGGCACACGCAAACAGTTCTGCACGCCCACCCACGGGTGGGCCGGCCGTGGCGGCACACCCAGAGGCAACCGCAAACACTTCTGCACGCCCACCCACGGGTGGGCCGGCCGTGGCGGCACACCCAGAGGCAACACGCAGACCCTTCTGCACGCCCACCCACGGGTGGGCCGGCCGTGGCGGCACACCCAGAGGCACACGCAAACCGTTCTGCACGCCCACCCACGGGTGGGCCGGCCGTGGCGGCACACCCAGAGGCACACGCAAACAGTTCTGCACGCCCACCCACGGGTGGGCCGGCCGTGCGGCACACCCAGAGGCAACCGCAAGCCCTTCTGCACGCCCACCCACGGGTGGGCCGGCCGTCGCGGCACACCCAGAGGCACACGCAAACAGTTCTGCACGCCCACCCACGGGTGGGCCGGCCGTCGCGGCACACCCAGAGGCAACGCGCAAACAGTTCTGCACGCCCACCCACGGGTGGGCCGGCCGTGGCGGCACACCCAGAGGCAACACGCAAACCGTTCTGCACGCCCACCCACGGGTGGGCCGGCCGTGCGGCACACCCAGAGGCAACCGCAGACCGTTCTGCACGCCCACCCACGGGTGGGCCGGCCGTGGCGGCACACCCAGTGGCACACGCAAACAGTTCTGCACGCCCACCCACGGGTGGGCCGGCCGTCGCGGCACACCCAGTGGCACACGCAAACAGTTCTGCACGCCCACCCACGGGTGGGCCGGCCGTGGCGGCACACCAGAGGCAACGCATGAGCACTTCTGCACGCCCACCCACGGGTGGGCCGGCCGTGCGGCACACCCAGTGGCACACGCAAACAGTTCTGCACGCCCACCCACGGGTGGGCCGGCCGTGGCGGCACACCCAGTGGCACACGCAAACAGTTCTGCACGCCCACCCACGGGTGGGCCGGCCGTCGCGGCACACCCAGAGGCAACCGCAAACCCTTCTGCACGCCCACCCACGGGTGGGCCGGCCGTGCGGCACACCCAGTGGCACACGCAAACAGTTCTGCACGCCCACCCACGGGTGGGCCGGCCGTGGCGGCACACCCAGTGGCACACGCAAACAGTTCTGCACGCCCACCCACGGGTGGGCCGGCCGTGGCGGCACACCCAGAGGCAACTGCAGGCCCTTCTGCACGCCCACCCACGGGTGGGCCGGCCGTGGCGGCACACCCAGAGGCAACTGCAAGCCCTTCTGCACGCCCACCCACGGGTGGGCCGGCCGTCGCGGCACACCCAGTGGCACACGCAAACAGTTCTGCACGCCCACCCACGGGTGGGCCGGCCGTGGCGGCACACCCAGAGGCACACGCAAGCCGTTCTGCACGCCCACCCACGGGTGGGCCGGCCGTCGCGGCACACCCAGAGGCAACCGCAGAGCCCTTCTGCACGCCCACCCACGGGTGGGCCGGCCGTGCGGCACACCCAGAGGCAACCGCAAGCCCTTCTGCACGCCCACCCACGGGTGGGCCGGCCGTGGCGGCACACCCAGTGGCACACGCAAACAGTTCTGCACGCCCACCCACGGGTGGAGCCGGCCGTGGCGGCACACCCAGTGGCATCACGCAAACAGTTCTGCACGCCCACCCACGGGTGGGCCGGCCGTGTCGGCACACCCAGTGGCACACGCAAACAGTTCTGCACGCCCACCCACGGGTGGGCCGGCCGTGCGGCACACCCAGAGGCACACGCAAGCAGTTCTGCACGCCCACCCACGGGTGGGCCGGCCGTGGCGGCACACCCAGAGGCACACGCAAGCAGTTCTGCACGCCCACCCACGGGTGGGCCGGCCGTCGCGGCACACCCAGTGGCACACGCAAACAGTTCTGCACGCCCACCCACGGGTGGGCCGGCCGTGGCGGCACACCCAGAGGCAACTGCAAACCGTTCTGCACGCCCACCCACGGGTGGGCCGGCCGTGGCGGCACACCCAGAGGCAACGCAGGCCCTTCTGCACGCCCACCCACGGGTGGGCCGGCCGTGCGGCACACCCAGTGGCACACGCAAACAGTTCTGCACGCCCACCCACGGGTGGAGCCGGCCGTGGCGGCACACCCAGTGGCACACGCAAACAGTTCTGCACGCCCACCCACGGGTGGGCCGGCCGTGGCGGCACACCCAGAGGCAACCGCAAACCGTTCTGCACGCCCACCCACGGGTGGGCCGGCCGTGGCGGCACACCCAGTGGCACACGCAAACAGTTCTGCACGCCCACCCACGGGTGGGCCGGCCGTCGCGGCACACCAGAGGCAACCGCAAGCACTTCTGCACGCCCACCCACGGGTGGGCCGGCCGTGGCGGCACACCCAGAGGCAACACGCAAACCCTTCTGCACGCCCACCCACGGGTGGGCCGGCCGTGCGGCACACCCAGAGGCACACGCAAACAGTTCTGCACGCCCACCCACGGGTGGGCCGGCCGTGGCGGCACACCCAGAGGCACACGCAAACAGTTCTGCACGCCCACCCACGGGTGGGCCGGCCGTCGTGGCACACCCAGAGGCACACGCAAACAGTTCTGCACGCCCACCCACGGGTGGAGCCGGCCGTGCGGCACACCCAGAGGCAACCGCAAACCGTTCTGCACGCCCACCCACGGGTGGGCCGGCCGTCGCGGCACACCCAGAGGCACACGCAAACAGTTCTGCACGCCCACCCACGGGTGGAGCCGGCCGTGGCGGCACACCCAGTGGCACACGCAAACAGTTCTGCACGCCCACCCACGGGTGGGCCGGCCGTGGCGGCACACCCAGTGGCACACGCCAAACAGTTCTGCACGCCCACCCACGGGTGGGCCGGCCGTGGCGGCACACCCAGAGGCAACCGCAGGCCCTTCTGCACGCCCACCCACGGGTGGGCCGGCCGTGCGGCACACCCAGAGGCAACACGCAAACCGTTCTGCACGCCCACCCACGGGTGGAGCCGGCCGTGGCGGCACACCCAGAGGCAACACGCAGACACTTCTGCACGCCCACCCACGGGTGGGCCGGCCGTGGCGGCACACCCAGTGGCACACGCAAACACTTCTGCACGCCCACCCACGGGTGGGCCGGCCGTGCGGCACACACCAGAGGCAACCGCAAACACTTCTGCACGCCCACCCACGGGTGGGCCGGCCGTGCGGCACACCCAGTGGCACACGCAAACAGTTCTGCACGCCCACCCACGGGTGGGCCGGCCGTCGCGGCACACCCAGTGGCACACGCAAACAGTTCTGCACGCCCACCCACGGGTGGGCCGGCCGTGCGGCACACCCAGAGGCAACCGCAAACCCTTCTGCACGCCCACCCACGGGTGGGCCGGCCGTGGCGGCACACCCAGTGGCACACGCAAACAGTTCTGCACGCCCACCCACGGGTGGGCCGGCCGTGGCGGCACACCCAGTGGCACACGCAAACAGTTCTGCACGCCCACCCACGGGTGGGCCGGCCGTGGCGGCACACCCAGAGGCAACGCAGGCACTTCTGCACGCCCACCCACGGGTGGGCCGGCCGTGGCGGCACACCCAGAGGCAACATGCAAGCCCTTCTGCACGCCCACCCACGGGTGGGCCGGCCGTGGCGGCACACCCAGAGGCACACGCAAACCCTTCTGCACGCCCACCCACGGGTGGGCCGGCCGTGGCGGCACACCCAGTGGCACACGCAAACAGTTCTGCACGCCCACCCACGGGTGGGCCGGCCGTGGCGGCACACCCAGAGGCACACTGCAGACAGTTCTGCACGCCCACCCACGGGTGGGCCGGCCGTGCGGCACACCCAGAGGCAACCGCAAACCCTTCTGCACGCCCACCCACGGGTGGGCCGGCCGTGGCGGCACACCCAGTGGCACACGCAAACAGTTCTGCACGCCCACCCACGGGTGGGCCGGCCGTGGCGGCACACCCAGAGGCACACGCAAGCACTTCTGCACGCCCACCCACGGGTGGGCCGGCCGTGGCGGCACACCCAGTGGCACACGCAAACAGTTCTGCACGCCCACCCACGGGTGGGCCGGCCGTGGCGGCACACCCAGAGGCAACCGCAAACACTTCTGCACGCCCACCCACGGGTGGGCCGGCCGTGGCGGCACACCCAGTGGCACACGCAAACAGTTCTGCACGCCCACCCACAGGTGGGCTGGCCGTGGCGGCACACCCAGTGGCACATGCAAACAGTTCTGCACGCCCACCCACGGGTGGGCGGGCCGTGGCGGCACACCCAGAGGCACACGCAAACCGTTCTGCACGCCCACCCACGGGTGGGCCGGCCGTGGCGGCACACCCAGTGGCACACGCAAACAGTTCTGCACGCCCACCCACGGGTGGGCCGGCCGTGGCGGCACACCCAGAGGCAACCGCAAGCACTTCTGCACGCCCACCCACGGGTGGGCCGGCCGTGGCGGCACACCCAGTGGCACACGCAAACAGTTCTGCACGCCCACCCACGGGTGGGCCGGCCGTCGCGGCACACCCAGAGGCAACCGCAGGCCGTTCTGCACGCCCACCCACGGGTGGGCCGGCCGTGGCGGCACACCCAGTGGCACACGCAAACAGTTCTGCACGCCCACCCACGGGTGGGCCGGCCGTGGCGGCACACCCAGTGGCACACGCAAACAGTTCTGCACGCCCACCCACGGGTGGGCCGGCCGTGGCGGCACACCCAGAGGCACACGCAAGCACTTCTGCACGCCCACCCACGGGTGGGCCGGCCGTGGCGGCACACCCAGTGGCACACGCAAACAGTTCTGCACGCCCACCCACGGGTGGGCCGGCCGTGGCGGCACACCCAGAGGCACACGCAAACAGTTCTGCACGCCCACCCACGGGTGGGCCGGCCGTGCGGCACACCCAGAGGCAACACGCAAACAGTTCTGCACGCCCACCCACGGGTGGGCCGGCCGTGGCGGCACACCCAGAGGCACACGCAAACAGTTCTGCACGCCCACCCACGGGTGGGCCGGCCGTGGCGGCACACCCAGTGGCACACGCAAACAGTTCTGCACGCCCACCCACGGGTGGGCCGGCCGTGGCGGCACACCCAGAGGCACACGCAAACCGTTCTGCACGCCCACCCACGGGTGGGCCGGCCGTGGCGACACCCAGAGGCAACCGCAAACCGTTCTGCACGCCCACCCACGGGTGGGCCGGCCGTGCGGCACACCCAGTGGCACTGCATAAACAGTTCTGCACGCCCACCCACGGGTGGGCCGGCCGTGGCGGCACACCCAGTGGCACACGCAAACCGTTCTGCACGCCCACCCACGGGTGGGCCGGCCGTCGTGGCACACCCAGAGGCAACCGCAAACCCTTCTGCACGCCCACCCACGGGTGGGCCGGCCGTGGCGGCACACCCAGTGGCACACGCAAACAGTTCTGCACGCCCACCCACGGGTGGGCCGGCCGTAGCGGCACACCCAGAGGCAACACGCAGACCCTTCTGCACGCCCACCCACGGGTGGGCCGGCCGTGTCGGCACACCCAGAGGCACCGCAAGCACTTCTGCACGCCCACCCACGGGTGGGCCGGCCGTGCGGCACACCCAGAGGCAACCGCAAACACTTCTGCACGCCCACCCACGGGTGGGCCGGCCGTGGCGGCACACCAGTGGCACACGCAAACAGTTCTGCACGCCCACCCACGGGTGGGCCGGCCGTGGCGGCACACCCAGTGGCACACGCAAACAGTTCTGCACGCCCACCCACGGGTGGGCCGGCCGTCGCGGCACACCCAGAGGCAACCGCAAACCCTTCTGCACGCCCACCCACGGGTGGGCCGGCCGTGGCGGCACACCAGAGGCACACGCAAACAGTTCTGCACGCCCACCCACGGGTGGGCCGGCCGTGGCGGCACACCCAGAGGCACACGCAAACACTTCTGCACGCCCACCCACGGGTGGGCCGGCCGTGCGGCACACCCAGAGGCAACGCCAAGCACTTCTGCACGCCCACCCACGGGTGGGCCGGCCGTGCGGCACACCCAGAGGCAACCGCAGGCCCTTCTGCACGCCCACCCACGGGTGGGCCGGCCGTGGCGGCACACCCAGAGGCACACGCAAACAGTTCTGCACGCCCACCCACGGGTGGGCCGGCCGTGCGGCACACCCAGAGGCACACGCAAACAGTTCTGCACGCCCACCCACGGGTGGGCCGGCCGTGGCGGCACACCCAGTGGCACACGCAAACAGTTCTGCACGCCCACCCACGGGTGGGCCGGCCGTGGCGGCACATCCAGTGGCACACGCAAACAGTTCTGCACGCCCACCCACGGGTGGGCCGGCCGTCGCGGCACACCCAGAGGCAACCGCAGGCCCTTCTGCACGCCCACCCACGGGTGGGCCGGCCGTCGCGGCACACCCAGAGGCAACGCACAAACCGTTCTGCACGCCCACCCACGGGTGGGCCGGCCGTGGCGGCACACCAGAGGCAACGCCAAGCAGTTCTGCACGCCCACCCACGGGTGGGCCGGCCGTGGCGGCACACCCAGTGGCACACGCAAACAGTTCTGCACGCCCACCCACGGGTGGGCCGGCCGTGGCGGCACACCCAGTGGCACACGCAAACAGTTCTGCACGCCCACCCACGGGTGGGCCGGCCGTGGCGGCACACCCAGAGGCAACCGCAAGCCCTTCTGCACGCCCACCCACGGGTGGGCCGGCCGTGGCGGCACACCCAGAGGCACACGCAAACAGTTCTGCACGCCCACCCACGGGTGGGCCGGCCGTGGCGGCACACCCAGAGGCAACCGCAAACCCTTCTGCACGCCCACCCACGGGTGGGCCGGCCGTGCGGCACACCCAGAGGCACACGCAAACAGTTCTGCACGCCCACCCACGGGTGGGCCGGCCGTGGCGGCACACCCAGAGGCAACACGCAAACCGTTCTGCACGCCCACCCACGGGTGGGCCGGCCGTGGCGGCACACCAGTGGCACACGCAAGCAGTTCTGCACGCCCACCCACGGGTGGGCCGGCCGTAGCGGCACACCCAGAGGCAACCGCAAGCCCTTCTGCACGCCCACCCACGGGTGGGCCGGCCGTGCGGCACACCCAGAGGCACCGCAAACAGTTCTGCACGCCCACCCACGGGTGGGCCGGCCGTGGCGGCACACCAGAGGCAACGCAAACAGTTCTGCACGCCCACCCACGGGTGGGCCGGCCGTCGCGGCACACCCAGTGGCACACGCAAACAGTTCTGCACGCCCACCCACGGGTGGGCCGGCCGTGGCGGCACACCCAGAGGCACACGCAAACCCTTCTGCACGCCCACCCACGGGTGGGCCGGCCGTGGCGGCACACCCAGTGGCACACGCAAACAGTTCTGCACGCCCACCCACGGGTGGGCCGGCCGTGGCGGCACACCCAGTGGCACACGCAAACAGTTCTGCACGCCCACCCACGGGTGGGCCGGCCGTGGCGGCACACCCAGTGGCACACGCCAAACAGTTCTGCACGCCCACCCACGGGTGGGCCGGCCGTGCGGCACACCCAGAGGCAACCGCAAACCCTTCTGCACGCCCACCCACGGGTGGGCCGGCCGTGCGGCACACCCAGTGGCACACGCAAACAGTTCTGCACGCCCACCCACGGGTGGGCCGGCCGTGGCGGCACACCCAGTGGCACACGCAAACAGTTCTGCACGCCCACCCACGGGTGGGCCGGCCGTCGCGGCACACCCAGAGGCAACCGCAAACACTTCTGCACGCCCACCCACGGGTGGGCCGGCCGTGGCGGCACACCCAGTGGCACACGCAAACAGTTCTGCACGCCCACCCACGGGTGGGCCGGCCGTGCGGCACACCCAGTGGCACACGCAAACAGTTCTGCACGCCCACCCACGGGTGGGCCGGCCGTGGCGGCACACCCAGAGGCAACCGCAAACACTTCTGCACGCCCACCCACGGGTGGGCCGGCCGTGCGGCACACCCAGTGGCACACGCAAACACTTCTGCACGCCCACCCACGGGTGGGCCGGCCGTGGCGGCACACCCAGTGGCACACGCAAACAGTTCTGCACGCCCACCCACGGGTGGGCCGGCCGTCGCGGCACACCCAGAGGCACACGCAAACAGTTCTGCACGCCCACCCACGGGTGGGCCGGCCGTGGCGGCACACCCAGAGGCAACACGCAAACACTTCTGCACGCCCACCCACGGGTGGGCCGGCCGTGGCGGCACACCCTGAGGCAACCGCAAACAGTTCTGCACGCCCACCCACGGGTGGGCCGGCCGTGGCGGCACACCCAGAGGCAACCGCAAACAGTTCTGCACGCCCACCCACGGATGGGCCGGCCGTGGCGGCACACCCAGAGGCAACCGCAAACAGTTCTGCACGCCCACCCACGGGTGGGCCGGCCGTGGCGGCACACCCAGTGGCACACGCAAACAGTTCTGCACGCCCACCCACGGGTGGGCCGGCCGTGGCGGCACATCCAGTGGCACACGCAAACAGTTCTGCACGCCCACCCACGGGTGGGCCGGCCGTGGCGGCACACCCAGAGGCACACGCAAACAGTTCTGCACGCCCACCCACGGGTGGGCCGGCCGTGGCGGCACACCCAGAGGCAACCGCAGACACTTCTGCACGCCCACCCACGGGTGGGCCGGCCGTCGCGGCACACCCAGTGGCACACGCAAACAGTTCTGCACGCCCACCCACGGGTGGGCCGGCCGTGGCGGCACACCCAGAGGCACACGCAAGCCCTTCTGCACGCCCACCCACGGGTGGGCCGGCCGTGCGGCACACCCAGAGGCACACGCAAACCGTTCTGCACGCCCACCCACGGGTGGGCCGGCCGTGCGGCACACCCAGAGGCAACGCAAACCCTTCTGCACGCCCACCCACGGGTGGGCCGGCGTGGCACACCAGTGGCACCGCAAACAGTTCTGCACGCCCACCCACGGGTGGGCCGGCCGTGGCGGCACACCCAGTGGCACACGCAAACAGTTCTGCACGCCCACCCACGGGTGGGCCGGCCGTGGCGGCACACCCAGTGGCACACGCAAACAGTTCTGCACGCCCACCCACGGGTGGGCCGGCCGTGCGGCACACCCAGAGGCACACGCAAACAGTTCTGCACGCCCACCCACGGGTGGGCCGGCCGTGCGGCACACCCAGAGGCACACGCAAACAGTTCTGCACGCCCACCCACGGGTGGGCCGGCCGTGCGGCACACCCAGAGGCAACACGCAAACCCTTCTGCACGCCCACCCACGGGTGGGCCGGCCGTCGCGGCACACCCAGAGGCACACGCAAACAGTTCTGCACGCCCACCCACGGGTGGGCCGGCCGTGGCGGCACACCAGAGGCACACGCAAAGCCCTTCTGCACGCCCACCCACGGGTGGGCCGGCCGTGGCGGCACACCCAGTGGCACACGCAAACAGTTCTGCACGCCCACCCACGGGTGGAGCCGGCCGTGGCGGCACACCCAGAGGCAACACGCAAACAGTTCTGCACGCCCACCCACGGGTGGGCCGGCCGTCGCGGCACACCCAGAGGCAACCGCAAACCGTTCTGCACGCCCACCCACGGGTGGGCCGGCCGTGGCGGCACACCCAGTGGCACACGCAAACAGTTCTGCACGCCCACCCACGGGTGGGCCGGCCGTGGCGGCACACCCAGAGGCACACGCAAACAGTTCTGCACGCCCACCCACGGGTGGGCCGGCCGTGCGGCACACCCAGAGGCACACGCAAACAGTTCTGCACGCCCACCCACGGGTGGGCCGGCCGTGCGGCACACCCAGTGGCACACGCAAACAGTTCTGCACGCCCACCCACGGGTGGGCCGGCCGTGGCGGCACACCCAGTGGCACACGCAAACAGTTCTGCACGCCCACCCACGGGTGGGCCGGCCGTGGCGGCACACCCAGAGGCACACGCAAACCGTTCTGCACGCCCACCCACGGGTGGGCCGGCCGTGGCGGCACACCCAGAGGCAACACGCAAACCCTTCTGCACGCCCACCCACGGGTGGGCCGGCCGTAGCGGCACACCCAGAGGCACACGCAAACAGTTCTGCACGCCCACCCACGGGTGGGCCGGCCGTGGCGGCACACCCAGTGGCACACGCAAACAGTTCTGCACGCCCACCCACGGGTGGGCCGGCCGTGGCGGCACACCCAGAGGCAACGCAAACCCTTCTGCACGCCCACCCACGGGTGGGCCGGCCGTGGCGGCACACCCAGTGGCACACGCAAACAGTTCTGCACGCCCACCCACGGGTGGGCCGGCCGTGGCGGCACACCCAGTGGCACACGCAAACAGTTCTGCACGCCCACCCACGGGTGGGCCGGCCGTGCGGCACACCCAGTGGCACACGCAAACAGTTCTGCACGCCCACCCACGGGTGGGCCGGCCGTGGCGGCACACCCAGAGGCAACCGCAAGCCCTTCTGCACGCCCACCCACGGGTGGGCCGGCCGTGGCGGCACACCCAGAGGCACACGCAAACACTTCTGCACGCCCACCCACGGGTGGGCCGGCCGTGCGGCACACCCAGTGGCACACGCAAACAGTTCTGCACGCCCACCCACGGGTGGGCCGGCCGTGGCGGCACACCCAGAGGCACACGCAAACAGTTCTGCACGCCCACCCACGGGTGGGCCGGCCGTCGCGGCACACCCAGTGGCACACGCAAACAGTTCTGCACGCCCACCCACGGGTGGGCCGGCCGTCGCGGCACACCCAGTGGCAACACGCAAACCGTTCTGCACGCCCACCCACGGGTGGGCCGGCCGTGGCGGCACACCCAGTGGCACACGCCAAACAGTTCTGCACGCCCACCCACGGGTGGGCCGGCCGTGGCGGCACACCCAGTGGCACACGCAAACAGTTCTGCACGCCCACCCACGGGTGGGCCGGCCGTGGCGGCACACCCAGAGGCAACACGCAAACAGTTCTGCACGCCCACCCACGGGTGGGCCGGCCGTGGCGGCACACCCAGAGGCAACCGCAGGCACTTCTGCACGCCCACCCACGGGTGGGCCGGCCGTGGCGGCACACCCAGAGGCACACGCAAAGCCCTTCTGCACGCCCACCCACGGGTGGGCCGGCCGTGGCGGCACACCCAGTGGCACACGCAAACAGTTCTGCACGCCCACCCACGGGTGGAGCCGGCCGTGCGGCACACCCAGAGGCAACACGCAAACCGTTCTGCACGCCCACCCACGGGTGGGCCGGCCGTGGCGGCACACCCAGAGGCACACGCAAACAGTTCTGCACGCCCACCCACGGGTGGGCCGGCCGTGCGGCACACCAGAGGCAACACGCAAACCGTTCTGCACGCCCACCCACGGGTGGGCCGGCCGTGGCGGCACACCCAGTGGCACACGCAAACAGTTCTGCACGCCCACCCACGGGTGGGCCGGCCGTGCGGCACACCCAGAGGCAACCGCAAACCGTTCTGCACGCCCACCCACGGGTGGGCCGGCCGTGGCGGCACACCAGTGGCACACGCAAACAGTTCTGCACGCCCACCCACGGGTGGGCCGGCCGTGGCGGCACACCCAGTGGCACACGCAAACAGTTCTGCACGCCCACCCACGGGTGGGCCGGCCGTGGCGGCACACCCAGAGGCAACACGCAAGCACTTCTGCACGCCCACCCACGAGTGGGCCGGCCGTGGCGGCACACCCAGTGGCACACGCAAACAGTTCTGCACGCCCACCCACGGGTGGGCCGGCCGTGGCGGCACACCCAGTGGCACACGCAAACAGTTCTGCACGCCCACCCACGGGTGGGCCGGCCGTGGCGGCACACCCAGAGGCAACCGCAGGCCCTTCTGCACGCCCACCCACGGGTGGGCCGGCCGTAGCGGCACACCCAGTGGCACACGCAAACAGTTCTGCACGCCCACCCACGGGTGGGCCGGCCGTGGCGGCACACCCAGTGGCACACGCAAACAGTTCTGCACGCCCACCCACGGGTGGGCCGGCCGTGGCGGCACACCCAGAGGCACACGCAGGCCCTTCTGCACGCCCACCCACGGGTGGGCCGGCCGTGGCGGCACACCCAGAGGCAACCGCAAACCCTTCTGCACGCCCACCCACGGGTGGAGCCGGCCGTGGCGGCACACCCAGTGGCACACGCAAACAGTTCTGCACGCCCACCCACGGGTGGGCCGGCCGTGGCGGCACACCCAGAGGCACACGCAAACCGTTCTGCACGCCCACCCACGGGTGGGCCGGCCGTGGCGGCACACCCAGAGGCAACCGCAGGCCCTTCTGCACGCCCACCCACGGGTGGGCCGGCCGTGGCGGCACACCCAGAGGCAACCGCAAGCCCTTCTGCACGCCCACCCACGGGTGGGCCGGCCGTGGCGGCACACCCAGTGGCACACGCAAACAGTTCTGCACGCCCACCCACGGGTGGGCCGGCCGTGGCGGCACACCCAGTGGCACACGCAAACAGTTCTGCACGCCCACCCACGGGTGGGCCGGCCGTGGCGGCACACCCAGTGGCACACGCCAAACAGTTCTGCACGCCCACCCACGGGTGGGCCGGCCGTGCGGCACACCCAGAGGCAACGCAAACACTTCTGCACGCCCACCCACGGGTGGGCCGGCCGTGCGGCACACCCAGAGGCAACGCAGACACTTCTGCACGCCCACCCACGGGTGGGCCGGCCGTGGCGGCACACCCAGTGGCACACGCAAACAGTTCTGCACGCCCACCCACGGGTGGGCCGGCCGTGCGGCACACCCAGAGGCAACGCAAACCGTTCTGCACGCCCACCCACGGGTGGGCCGGCCGTGGCGGCACACCCAGAGGCACACGCAAACCGTTCTGCACGCCCACCCACGGGTGGGCCGGCCGTGGCGGCACACCCAGTGGCACACGCAAACAGTTCTGCACGCCCACCCACGGGTGGGCCGGCCGTGGCGGCACACCCAGTGGCACACGCCAAACAGTTCTGCACGCCCACCCACGGGTGGGCCGGCCGTGGCGGCACACCCAGAGGCAACCGCAAACCGTTCTGCACGCCCACCCACGGGTGGAGCCGGCCGTGGTGGCACACCCAGTGGCACACGCAAACAGTTCTGCACGCCCACCCGCGGGTGGGCCGGCCGTCGCGGCACACCCAGAGGCACACGCAAGCACTTCTGCACGCCCACCCACGGGTGGGCCGGCCGTGGCGGCACACCCAGAGGCAACCGCAGACACTTCTGCACGCCCACCCACGGGTGGGCCGGCCGTGGCGGCACACCCAGAGGCAACACGCAAACCGTTCTGCACGCCCACCCACGGGTGGGCCGGCCGTGGCGGCACACCCAGTGGCACACGCAAACAGTTCTGCACGCCCACCCACGGGTGGGCCGGCCGTGGCGGCACACCCAGTGGCACACGCAAACAGTTCTGCACGCCCACCCACGGGTGGGCCGGCCGTGTGGCACACCAGAGGCAACGCAAACCTTCTGCCGCCCACCCACGGGTGGGCGGCCGTGGCACACCCAGTGGCACACGCAAACAGTTCTGCACGCCCACCCACGGGTGGAGCCGGCCGTGGCGGCACACCCAGTGGCACACGCAAACAGTTCTGCACGCCCACCCACGGGTGGGCCGGCCGTCGTGGCACACCCAGTGGCACACGCAAACAGTTCTGCACGCCCACCCACGGGTGGGCCGGCCGTGCGGCACACCCAGAGGCAACCGCAGGCACTTCTGCACGCCCACCCACGGGTGGGCCGGCCGTGGCGGCACACCCAGAGGCAACCGCAAACCCTTCTGCACGCCCACCCACGGGTGGGCCGGCCGTGGCGGCACACCAGAGGCAACCGCAAGCACTTCTGCACGCCCACCCACGGGTGGAGCCGGCCGTGCGGCACACCCAGTGGCACACGCAAACAGTTCTGCACGCCCACCCACGGGTGGGCCGGCCGTCGCGGCACACCCAGTGGCACACGCAAACAGTTCTGCACGCCCACCCACGGGTGGGCCGGCCGTGGCGGCACACCCAGAGGCAACACGCAAGCACTTCTGCACGCCCACCCACGGGTGGGCCGGCCGTGGCGGCACACCCAGTGGCACACGCAAACAGTTCTGCACGCCCACCCACGGGTGGGCCGGCCGTGGCGGCACACCCAGTGGCACACGCAAACAGTTCTGCACGCCCACCCACGGGTGGGCCGGCCGTGCGGCACACCCAGAGGCAACCGCAAACCCTTCTGCACGCCCACCCACGGGTGGGCCGGCCGTGGCGGCACACCAGTGGCACACGCAAACAGTTCTGCACGCCCACCCACGGGTGGGCCGGCCGTGGCGGCACACCCAGTGGCACACGCAAACAGTTCTGCACGCCCACCCACGGGTGGGCCGGCCGTGGCGGCACACCCAGAGGCAACCGCAAGCCCTTCTGCACGCCCACCCACGGGTGGGCCGGCCGTGGCGGCACACCAGAGGCAACACGCAGGCCCTTCTGCACGCCCACCCACGGGTGGGCCGGCCGTGGCGGCACACCCAGAGGCACACGCAAGCACTTCTGCACGCCCACCCACGGGTGGGCCGGCCGTGGCGGCACACCAGAGGCACACGCAAACAGTTCTGCACGCCCACCCACGGGTGGGCCGGCCGTGGCGGCACACCCAGAGGCAACCGCAAACCCTTCTGCACGCCCACCCACGGGTGGGCCGGCCGTGGCGGCACACCCAGTGGCAACCGCAAACCGTTCTGCACGCCCACCCACGGGTGGGCCGGCCGTCGCGGCACACCCAGTGGCACACGCAAACAGTTCTGCACGCCCACCCACGGGTGGAGCCGGCCGTGGCGGCACACCCAGAGGCAACCGCAAGCCCTTCTGCACGCCCACCCACGGGTGGGCCGGCCGTGGCGGCACACCCAGTGGCACACGCAAACAGTTCTGCACGCCCACCCACGGGTGGGCCGGCCGTGGCGGCACACCCAGAGGCACACGCAAACAGTTCTGCACGCCCACCCACGGGTGGGCCGGCCGTGCGGCACACCCAGAGGCAACCGCAAACACTTCTGCACGCCCACCCACGGGTGGGCCGGCCGTGGCGGCACACCCAGAGGCAACACGCAAGCACTTCTGCACGCCCACCCACGGGTGGGCCGGCCGTGGCGGCACACCCAGAGGCAACACGCAAACCGTTCTGCACGCCCACCCACGGGTGGGCCGGCCGTGCGGCACACCCAGTGGCACACGCAAACAGTTCTGCACGCCCACCCACGGGTGGGCCGGCCGTGGCGGCACACCCAGAGGCAACACGCAAACACTTCTGCACGCCCACCCACGGGTGGGCCGGCCGTGGCGGCACACCCAGTGGCACACGCAAACAGTTCTGCACGCCCACCCACGGGTGGGCCGGCCGTCGCGGCACACCCAGAGGCAACCGCAAACCCTTCTGCACGCCCACCCACGGGTGGGCCGGCCGTGGCGGCACACCCAGTGGCACACGCAAACAGTTCTGCACGCCCACCCACGGGTGGGCCGGCCGTGGCGGCACACCCAGTGGCACACGCAAACAGTTCTGCACGCCCACCCACGGGTGGGCCGGCCGTGCGGCACACCCAGAGGCAACCGCAAACACTTCTGCACGCCCACCCACGGGTGGGCCGGCCGTGGCGGCACACCCAGAGGCACACGCAAACAGTTCTGCACGCCCACCCACGGGTGGGCCGGCCGTGGCGGCACACCCAGAGGCAACCGCAAGGCCCTTCTGCACGCCCACCCACGGGTGGGCCGGCCGTGTCGGCACACCCAGAGGCAACCGCAAACCGTTCTGCACGCCCACCCACGGGTGGGCCGGCCGTGGCGGCACACCCAGTGGCACACGCAAACAGTTCTGCACGCCCACCCACGGGTGGGCCGGCCGTGGCGGCACACCCAGAGGCACACGCAAACAGTTCTGCACGCCCACCCACGGGTGGGCCGGCCGTGGCGGCACACCCAGAGGCAACCGCAAACCCTTCTGCACGCCCACCCACGGGTGGGCCGGCCGTGGCGGCACCCAGAGGCACCGCAAACCGTTCTGCACGCCCACCCACGGGTGGGCCGGCCGTGGCGACACCCAGTGGCACCGCAAACAGTTCTGCACGCCCACCCACGGGTGGGCCGGCCGTGGCGGCACACCCAGTGGCACACGCAAACAGTTCTGCACGCCCACCCACGGGTGGGCCGGCCGTGGCGGCACACCCAGAGGCAACCGCAAGCACTTCTGCACGCCCACCCACGGGTGGGCCGGCCGTGCGGCACACCCAGAGGCACACGCAAACCCTTCTGCACGCCCACCCACGGGTGGGCCGGCCGTGGCGGCACACCCAGTGGCACACGTAAACAGTTCTGCACGCCCACCCACGGGTGGGCCGGCCGTGCGGCACACCCAGTGGCACACGCAAACAGTTCTGCACGCCCACCCACGGGTGGAGCCGGCCGTGGCGGCACACCCAGAGGCAACCGCAAACCCTTCTGCACGCCCACCCACGGGTGGGCCGGCCGTGGCGGCACACCCAGTGGCACACGCAAACAGTTCTGCACGCCCACCCACGGGTGGGCCGGCCGTGGCGGCACACCCAGTGGCACACGCAAACCGTTCTGCACGCCCACCCACGGGTGGGCCGGCCGTGGCGGCACACCCAGAGGCACACGCAAGCCCTTCTGCACGCCCACCCACGGGTGGGCCGGCCGTGGCGGCACACCCAGAGGCAACCGCAAACCCTTCTGCACGCCCACCCACGGGTGGGCCGGCCGTGGCGGCACACCCAGTGGCACACGCAAACAGTTCTGCACGCCCACCCACGGGTGGGCCGGCCGTGCGGCACACCCAGTGGCACACGCAAACAGTTCTGCACGCCCACCCACGGGTGGGCCGGCCGTCGCGGCACACCCAGAGGCAACCGCAAACCCTTCTGCACGCCCACCCACGGGTGGGCCGGCCGTGGCGGCACACCCAGTGGCACACGCAAACAGTTCTGCACGCCCACCCACGGGTGGGCCGGCCGTGGCGGCACACCAGAGGCACACGCAAGCACTTCTGCACGCCCACCCACGGGTGGGCCGGCCGTGGCGGCACACCCAGAGGCAACGCAGGCCCTTCTGCACGCCCACCCACGGGTGGGCCGGCCGTGGCGGCACACCCAGAGGCAACCGCAAACCGTTCTGCACGCCCACCCACGGGTGGGCCGGCCGTGGCGGCACACCCAGAGGCACACGCAAACAGTTCTGCACGCCCACCCACGGGTGGGCCGGCCGTGGCGGCACACCCAGTGGCACACGCAAACAGTTCTGCACGCCCACCCACGGGTGGGCCGGCCGTGGCGGCACACCCAGTGGCAACCGCAAACCGTTCTGCACGCCCACCCACGGGTGGGCCGGCCGTAGCGGCACACCCAGTGGCACACGCTAAACAGTTCTGCACGCCCACCCACGGGTGGGCCGGCCGTGCGGCACACCCAGAGGCAACGCGCAGACCGTTCTGCACGCCCACCCACGGGTGGGCCGGCCGTCGCGGCACACCCAGAGGCAACCGCAAACCCTTCTGCACGCCCACCCACGGGTGGGCCGGCCGTGGCGGCACACCCAGAGGCAACACGCAGACCCTTCTGCACGCCCACCCACGGGTGGGCCGGCCGTGCGGCACACCCAGAGGCACACGCAAACAGTTCTGCACGCCCACCCACGGGTGGGCCGGCCGTGGCGGCACACCCAGTGGCACACGCAAACAGTTCTGCACGCCCACCCACGGGTGGGCCGGCCGTGGCGGCACACCCAGAGGCAACACGCAAGCCCTTCTGCACGCCCACCCACGGGTGGGCCGGCCGTGGCGGCACACCCAGTGGCACACGCCAAACAGTTCTGCACGCCCACCCACGGGTGGGCCGGCCGTGGCGGCACACCCAGAGGCAACTGCAGACACTTCTGCACGCCCACCCACGGGTGGGCCGGCCGTCGCGGCACACCCAGTGGCACACGCAAACAGTTCTGCACGCCCACCCACGGGTGGGCCGGCCGTCGTGGCACACCCAGAGGCAACCGCAAACCCTTCTGCACGCCCACCCACGGGTGGGCCGGCCGTGGCGGCACACCCAGAGGCAACGCAGACACTTCTGCACGCCCACCCACGGGTGGGCCGGCCGTGCGGCACACCCAGAGGCAACCGCAAGCCCTTCTGCACGCCCACCCACGGGTGGGCCGGCCGTGCGGCACACCCAGTGGCACACGCAAACAGTTCTGCACGCCCACCCACGGGTGGGCCGGCCGTGCGGCACACCAGAGGCAACGCAAACAGTTCTGCACGCCCACCCACGGGTGGGCCGGCCGTGCGGCACACCCAGAGGCACACGCAAACAGTTCTGCACGCCCACCCACGGGTGGGCCGGCCGTGCGGCACACCCAGAGGCAACACGCAGACCCTTCTGCACGCCCACCCACGGGTGGGCCGGCCGTGCGGCACACCCAGTGGCACACGCAAACAGTTCTGCACGCCCACCCACGGGTGGGCCGGCCGTGGCGGCACACCCAGTGGCACACGCAAACAGTTCTGCACGCCCACCCACGGGTGGGCCGGCCGTCGCGGCACACCCAGTGGCACACGCAAACAGTTCTGCACGCCCACCCACGGGTGGGCCGGCCGTGCGGCACACCCAGAGGCACACGCAAACCCTTCTGCACGCCCACCCACGGGTGGGCCGGCCGTGGCGGCACACCCAGTGGCACACGCAAACAGTTCTGCACGCCCACCCACGGGTGGGCCGGCCGTGGCGGCACACCCAGTGGCACACGCAAACAGTTCTGCACGCCCACCCACGGGTGGGCCGGCCGTCGCGGCACACCCAGAGGCAACACGCAAACCCTTCTGCACGCCCACCCACGGGTGGGCCGGCCGTGGCGGCACACCCAGAGGCACACGCAAACAGTTCTGCACGCCCACCCACGGGTGGGCCGGCCGTCGCGGCACACCCAGTGGCACACGCAAACAGTTCTGCACGCCCACCCACGGGTGGGCCGGCCGTGCGGCACACCCAGAGGCAACCGCAGACACTTCTGCACGCCCACCCACGGGTGGGCCGGCCGTGGCGGCACACCCAGTGGCACACGCAAACAGTTCTGCACGCCCACCCACGGGTGGGCCGGCCGTGCGGCACACCCAGAGGCACACGCAAACAGTTCTGCACGCCCACCCACGGGTGGGCCGGCCGTGGCGGCACACCCAGTGGCACACGCAAACAGTTCTGCACGCCCACCCACGGGTGGGCCGGCCGTGGCGGCACACCCAGAGGCAACCGCAAGCACTTCTGCACGCCCACCCACGGGTGGGCCGGCCGTGGCGGCACACCCAGAGGCAACACGCAAGCCCTTCTGCACGCCCACCCACGGGTGGGCCGGCCGTGGCGGCACACCCAGTGGCACACGCAAACAGTTCTGCACGCCCACCCACGGGTGGGCCGGCCGTGGCGGCACACCCAGAGGCAACACGCAAACAGTTCTGCACGCCCACCCACGGGTGGGCCGGCCGTGGCGGCACACCCAGTGGCACACGCAAACAGTTCTGCACGCCCACCCACGGGTGGGCCGGCCGTGCGGCACACCCAGTGGCAACCGCAAACAGTTCTGCACGCCCACCCACGGGTGGGCCGGCCGTGCGGCACACCCAGTGGCACACGCAAACAGTTCTGCACGCCCACCCACGGGTGGGCCGGCCGTGCGGCACACCCAGAGGCAACCGCAAGCCCTTCTGCACGCCCACCCACGGGTGGGCCGGCCGTGTCGGCACACCCAGAGGCAACACGCAAACCCTTCTGCACGCCCACCCACGGGTGGGCCGGCCGTGGCGGCACACCCAGTGGCACACGCAAACAGTTCTGCACGCCCACCCACGGGTGGGCCGGCCGTGGCGGCACACCCAGAGGCAACGCGCAAACCCTTCTGCACGCCCACCCACGGGTGGGCCGGCCGTGCGGCACACCCAGAGGCACCGCAAACAGTTCTGCACGCCCACCCACGGGTGGGCCGGCCGTGTGGCACACCCAGAGGCAACGCAAACCCTTCTGCACGCCCACCCACGGGTGGAGCCGGCCGTGCGGCACACCCAGTGGCACACGCAAACAGTTCTGCACGCCCACCCACGGGTGGGCCGGCCGTGGCGGCACACCCAGTGGCACACGCAAACAGTTCTGCACGCCCACCCACGGGTGGGCCGGCCGTGGCGGCACACCCAGTGGCACACGCAAACAGTTCTGCACGCCCACCCACGGGTGGGCCGGCCGTGGCGGCACACCCAGAGGCAACCGCAAACACTTCTGCACGCCCACCCACGGGTGGGCCGGCCGTGGCGGCACACCCAGAGGCAACACGCAAGCCGTTCTGCACGCCCACCCACGGGTGGGCCGGCCGTGGCGGCACACCCAGAGGCAACCGCAAACCGTTCTGCACGCCCACCCACGGGTGGGCCGGCCGTGGCGGCACACCCAGTGGCACACGCAAACAGTTCTGCACGCCCACCCACGGGTGGGCCGGCCGTGGCGGCACACCAGAGCAGCTGCAGGCCCTTCTGCACGCCCACCCACGGGTGGGCCGGCCGTGCGGCACACCCAGAGGCACACGCAAACAGTTCTGCACGCCCACCCACGGGTGGGCCGGCCGTGGCGGCACACCCAGTGGCACACGCAAACAGTTCTGCACGCCCACCCACGGGTGGGCCGGCCGTGGCGGCACACCCAGAGGCAACCGCAGACAGTTCTGCACGCCCACCCACGGGTGGGCCGGCCGTGCGGCACACCCAGAGGCAACCGCTAGACCGTTCTGCACGCCCACCCACGGGTGGGCCGGCCGTGGCGGCACACCCAGTGGCACACGCAAACAGTTCTGCACGCCCACCCACGGGTGGGCCGGCCGTGGCGGCACACCCAGTGGCACACGCAAACAGTTCTGCACGCCCACCCACGGGTGGGCCGGCCGTGGCGGCACACCAGTGGCACACGCAAACAGTTCTGCACGCCCACCCACGGGTGGGCCGGCCGTGCGGCACACCCAGAGGCAACACGCAAACACTTCTGCACGCCCACCCACGGGTGGGCCGGCCGTGCGGCACACCCAGAGGCAACACGCAAACCGTTCTGCACGCCCACCCACGGGTGGGCCGGCCGTGGCGGCACACCCAGTGGCACACGCAAACAGTTCTGCACGCCCACCCACGGGTGGGCCGGCCGTGGCGGCACACCCAGTGGCACACGCAAACAGTTCTGCACGCCCACCCACGGGTGGGCCGGCCGTGGCGGCACACCCAGAGGCACACGCAAACAGTTCTGCACGCCCACCCACGGGTGGGCCGGCCGTAGCGGCACACCCAGAGGCAACACGCAAACCCTTCTGCACGCCCACCCACGGGTGGGCCGGCCGTGGCGGCACACCCAGTGGCACACGCAAACAGTTCTGCACGCCCACCCACGGGTGGGCCGGCCGTGGCGGCACACCAGAGGCACACGCAAACCGTTCTGCACGCCCACCCACGGGTGGGCCGGCCGTGGCGGCACACCCAGTGGCACACGCAAACAGTTCTGCACGCCCACCCACGGGTGGGCCGGCCGTGGCGGCACACCCAGAGGCAACGCGCAAGCACTTCTGCACGCCCACCCACGGGTGGGCCGGCCGTGCGGCACACCCAGTGGCACGCGCAAACAGTTCTGCACGCCCACCCACGGGTGGGCCGGCCGTGCGGCACACCCAGTGGCACACGCAAACAGTTCTGCACGCCCACCCACGGGTGGGCCGGCCGTGCGGCACACCAGAGGCACACGCAAACAGTTCTGCACGCCCACCCACGGGTGGGCCGGCCGTGGCGACACCCAGAGGCAACGCAAACCCTTCTGCACGCCCACCCACGGGTGGGCCGGCCGTGGCGGCACACCCAGAGGCAACCGCAAACAGTTCTGCACGCCCACCCACGGGTGGGCCGGCCGTGGCGGCACACCCAGTGGCACACGCAAACAGTTCTGCACGCCCACCCACGGGTGGGCCGGCCGTGGCGGCACACCCAGAGGCAACCGCAAACCCTTCTGCACGCCCACCCACGGGTGGGCCGGCCGTGGCGGCACACCAGTGGCACACGCAAACAGTTCTGCACGCCCACCACGGGTGGGCCGGCCGTGGCGGCACACCCAGTGGCACGCATAAACAGTTCTGCACGCCCACCCACGGGTGGGCCGGCCGTGGCGGCACACCCAGAGGCAACCGCAAACCGTTCTGCACGCCCACCCACGGGTGGGCCGGCCGTGGCGGCACACCCAGAGGCACACGCAAACAGTTCTGCACGCCCACCCACGGGTGGGCCGGCCGTGGCGGCACACCCAGAGGCAACACGCAGACAGTTCTGCACGCCCACCCACGGGTGGGCCGGCCGTCAGCGGCACACCCAGAGGCAACACGCAAACAGTTCTGCACGCCCACCCACGGGTGGGCCGGCCGTGGCGGCACACCCAGAGGCAACCGCAAACCCTTCTGCACGCCCACCCACGGGTGGGCCGGCCGTGCGGCACACCCAGTGGCACACGCAAACAGTTCTGCACGCCCACCCACGGGTGGGCCGGCCGTGGCGGCACACCCAGTGGCACACGCAAACAGTTCTGCACGCCCACCCACGGGTGGGCCGGCCGTGGCGGCACACCCAGTGGCACACGCAAACAGTTCTGCACGCCCACCCACGGGTGGGCCGGCCGTGGCGGCACACCCAGTGGCACACGCAGACAGTTCTGCACGCCCACCCACGGGTGGGCCGGCCGTGGCGGCACACCCAGAGGCACACGCAAACAGTTCTGCACGCCCACCCACGGGTGGGCCGGCCGTGGCGGCACACCCAGAGGCAACACGCAAACAGTTCTGCACGCCCACCCACGGGTGGGCCGGCCGTGGCGGCACACCCAGAGGCACACGCAAACAGTTCTGCACGCCCACCCACGGGTGGGCCGGCCGTGGCGGCACACCCAGAGGCACACGCAAACACTTCTGCACGCCCACCCACGGGTGGGCCGGCCGTGGCGGCACACCCAGTGGCACACGCAAACAGTTCTGCACGCCCACCCACGGGTGGGCCGGCCGTGGCGGCACACCCAGAGGCACACGCAAACACTTCTGCACGCCCACCCACGGGTGGGCCGGCCGTGGCGGCACACCCAGTGGCACACGCAAACAGTTCTGCACGCCCACCCACGGGTGGGCCGGCCGTGGCGGCACACCCAGAGGCAACACGCAAACACTTCTGCACGCCCACCCACGGGTGGGCCGGCCGTGGCGGCACACCCAGAGGCAACCGCAAACCGTTCTGCACGCCCACCCACGGGTGGGCCGGCCGTCGCGGCACACCCAGAGGCACACGCAAACAGTTCTGCACGCCCACCCACGGGTGGGCCGGCCGTGGCGGCACACCCAGTGGCACACGCAAACAGTTCTGCACGCCCACCCACGGGTGGGCCGGCCGTGCGGCACACCCAGAGGCACACGCAAACACTTCTGCACGCCCACCCACGGGTGGGCCGGCCGTGGCGGCACACCCAGAGGCAACCGCCAAACCGTTCTGCACGCCCACCCACGGGTGGGCCGGCCGTGGCGGCACACCCAGTGGCACACGCAAACAGTTCTGCACGCCCACCCACGGGTGGGCCGGCCGTGGCGGCACACCCAGAGGCACACGCAAACAGTTCTGCACGCCCACCCACGGGTGGGCCGGCCGTGGCGGCACACCCAGAGGCAACACGCAAACCGTTCTGCACGCCCACCCACGGGTGGGCCGGCCGTGGCGGCACACCCAGTGGCACACGCCAAACAGTTCTGCACGCCCACCCACGGGTGGGCCGGCCGTGGCGGCACACCCAGTGGCAACGCGCAAACAGTTCTGCACGCCCACCCACGGGTGGGCCGGCCGTGGCGGCACACCCAGTGGCACTGCATAAACAGTTCTGCACGCCCACCCACGGGTGGGCCGGCCGTGGCGGCACACCCAGAGGCAACCGCAGGCCCTTCTGCACGCCCACCCACGGGTGGGCCGGCCGTCGCGGCACACCAGAGGCAACCGCAAACCCTTCTGCACGCCCACCCACGGGTGGGCCGGCCGTGCGGCACACCCAGAGGCACACGCAGACAGTTCTGCACGCCCACCCACGGGTGGGCCGGCCGTGCGGCACACCCAGTGGCACACGCAAACAGTTCTGCACGCCCACCCACGGGTGGGCCGGCCGTCGTGGCACACCCAGTGGCAACCGCAAACAGTTCTGCACGCCCACCCACGGGTGGGCCGGCCGTGGCGGCACACCCAGAGGCACACGCAAACAGTTCTGCACGCCCACCCACGGGTGGGCCGGCCGTGGCGGCACACCCAGTGGCACACGCAAACAGTTCTGCACGCCCACCCACGGGTGGGCCGGCCGTGGCGGCACACCCAGTGGCACACGCAAACAGTTCTGCACGCCCACCCACGGGTGGGCCGGCCGTGCGGCACACCCAGAGGCAACCGCAAAGCACTTCTGCACGCCCACCCACGGGTGGGCCGGCCGTGGCGGCACACCCAGTGGCACACGCAAACAGTTCTGCACGCCCACCCACGGGTGGGCCGGCCGTGGCGGCACACCCAGAGGCACACGCAAACAGTTCTGCACGCCCACCCACGGGTGGGCCGGCCGTGGCGGCACACCCAGAGGCAACGCGCAAACAGTTCTGCACGCCCACCCACGGGTGGGCCGGCCGTGCGGCACACCCAGAGGCAACCGCCAGGCCCTTCTGCACGCCCACCCACGGGTGGGCCGGCCGTGGCGGCACACCCAGTGGCACACGCAAACAGTTCTGCACGCCCACCCACGGGTGGGCCGGCCGTGGCGGCACACCCAGAGGCACACGCAAACAGTTCTGCACGCCCACCCACGGGTGGGCCGGCCGTGGCGGCACACCCAGAGGCAACCGCAAACACTTCTGCACGCCCACCCACGGGTGGGCCGGCCGTGCGGCACACCCAGAGGCAACGCGCAAGCACTTCTGCACGCCCACCCACGGGTGGGCCGGCCGTGGCGGCACACCCAGTGGCACACGCAAACAGTTCTGCACGCCCACCCACGGGTGGGCCGGCCGTAGCGGCACACCCAGAGGCACACGCAAACACTTCTGCACGCCCACCCACGGGTGGGCCGGCCGTGCGGCACACCCAGTGGCACACGCAAACAGTTCTGCACGCCCACCCACGGGTGGGCCGGCCGTGGCGGCACACCCAGTGGCACACGCAAACACTTCTGCACGCCCACCCACGGGTGGGCCGGCCGTGCGGCACACCCAGAGGCACACGCAAACACTTCTGCACGCCCACCCACGGGTGGGCCGGCCGTGCGGCACACCCAGAGGCAACCGCAAACACTTCTGCACGCCCACCCACGGGTGGGCCGGCCGTGGCGGCACACCCAGTGGCACACGCAAACAGTTCTGCACGCCCACCCACGGGTGGGCCGGCCGTGGCGGCACACCCAGTGGCACACGCAAACAGTTCTGCACGCCCACCCACGGGTGGGCCGGCCGTCGCGGCACACCCAGAGGCAACCGCAAACCCTTCTGCACGCCCACCCACGGGTGGGCCGGCCGTCGCGGCACACCCAGTGGCACGCGCAAACAGTTCTGCACGCCCACCCACGGGTGGGCCGGCCGTGGCGGCACACCCAGAGGCACACGCAAACCGTTCTGCACGCCCACCCACGGGTGGGCCGGCCGTAGCGGCACACCCAGAGGCACACGCAAACAGTTCTGCACGCCCACCCACGGGTGGGCCGGCCGTGGCGGCACACCCAGTGGCACACGCAAACAGTTCTGCACGCCCACCCACGGGTGGAGCCGGCCGTGGCGGCACACCCAGAGGCACACGCAAACAGTTCTGCACGCCCACCCACGGGTGGGCCGGCCGTGGCGGCACACCCAGAGGCACACGCAAACAGTTCTGCACGCCCACCCACGGGTGGGCCGGCCGTGGCGGCACACCCAGAGGCAACGCAAACAGTTCTGCACGCCCACCCACGGGTGGGCCGGCCGTGGCGGCACACCCAGAGGCACACGCAAACACTTCTGCACGCCCACCCACGGGTGGGCCGGCCGTGGCGGCACACCAGTGGCACACGCAAACAGTTCTGCACGCCCACCCACGGGTGGGCCGGCCGTGGCGGCACACCCAGTGGCACACGCAAACAGTTCTGCACGCCCACCCACGGGTGGGCCGGCCGTGGCGGCACACCCAGAGGCAACACGCAAGCACTTCTGCACGCCCACCCACGGGTGGGCCGGCCGTCGGCGGCACACCCAGTGGCACACGCAAACAGTTCTGCACGCCCACCCACGGGTGGGCCGGCCGTGGCGGCACACCCAGTGGCACACGCAAACAGTTCTGCACGCCCACCCACGGGTGGGCCGGCCGTGCGGCACACCCAGTGGCACACGCAAACAGTTCTGCACGCCCACCCACGGGTGGGCCGGCCGTGCGGCACACCCAGAGGCAACCGCAGGCCCTTCTGCACGCCCACCCACGGGTGGGCCGGCCGTCGCGGCACACCCAGAGGCAACACGCAAACCCTTCTGCACGCCCACCCACGGGTGGGCCGGCCGTCGCGGCACACCCAGTGGCACACGCAAACAGTTCTGCACGCCCACCCACGGGTGGGCCGGCCGTGGCGGCACACCCAGAGGCACACGCAAAGCACTTCTGCACGCCCACCCACGGGTGGGCCGGCCGTCGCGGCACACCCAGAGGCAACCGCAAACCCTTCTGCACGCCCACCCACGGGTGGGCCGGCCGTGGCGGCACACCCAGTGGCACACGCAAACAGTTCTGCACGCCCACCCACGGGTGGGCCGGCCGTGCGGCACACCCAGTGGCACACGCAAACAGTTCTGCACGCCCACCCACGGGTGGGCCGGCCGTGCGGCACACCCAGAGGCACACGCAAGCAGTTCTGCACGCCCACCCACGGGTGGGCCGGCCGTGCGGCACACCCAGAGGCAACCGCAAACCCTTCTGCACGCCCACCCACGGGTGGGCCGGCCGTGGCGGCACACCCAGTGGCACACGCAAACAGTTCTGCACGCCCACCCACGGGTGGGCCGGCCGTGGCGGCACACCCAGTGGCACACGCAAACAGTTCTGCACGCCCACCCACGGGTGGGCCGGCCGTGGCGGCACACCCAGAGGCAACCGCAAACCCTTCTGCACGCCCACCCACGGGTGGGCAGGCCGTGGCGGCACACCCAGAGGCACACGCAAACAGTTCTGCACGCCCACCCACGGGTAGGCCAGCCGTGGCGGCACACCCAGAGGCACACGCAGGCCCTTCTGCACGCCCACCCACGGGTGGGCCGTCCGTGCGGCACACCCAGAGGCACACGCAAACAGTTCTGCACGCCCACCCACGGGTGGGCCGGCCGTGGCGGCACACCCAGAGGCACACGTAAACAGTTCTGCACGCCCACCCACGGGTGGGCCGGCCGTGGCGGCACACCCAGAGGCACACGCAAACAGTTCTGCACGCCCACCCACGGGTGGGCCGGCCGTGGCGGCACACCCAGAGGCAACGCGCAAACAGTTCTGCACGCCCACCCACGGGTGGGCCGGCCGTGCGGCACACCCAGTGGCACACGCAAACCGTTCTGCACGCCCACCCACGGGTGGGCCGGCCGTGGCGGCACACCCAGTGGCACACGCAAACAGTTCTGCACGCCCACCCACGGGTGGGCCGGCCGTGCGGCACACCCAGAGGCAACCGCAGGCCCTTCTGCACGCCCACCCACGGGTGGGCCGGCCGTGGCGGCACACCCAGAGGCAACCGCAAACACTTCTGCACGCCCACCCACGGGTGGGCCGGCCGTAGCGGCACACCCAGAGGCAACACGCAAACAGTTCTGCACGCCCACCCACGGGTGGGCCGGCCGTGGCGGCACACCCAGTGGCACACGCAAACAGTTCTGCACGCCCACCCACGGGTGGGCCGGCCGTGGCGGCACACCCAGTGGCACACGCAAACAGTTCTGCACGCCCACCCACGGGTGGGCCGGCCGTGCGGCACACCCAGAGGCAACACGCAGACCCTTCTGCACGCCCACCCACGGGTGGGCCGGCCGTCAGCGGCACACCCAGAGGCACACGCAAACAGTTCTGCACGCCCACCCACGGGTGGGCCGGCCGTGGCGGCACACCCAGAGGCAACCGCAAGCCGTTCTGCACGCCCACCCACGGGTGGGCCGGCCGTGTCGGCACACCCAGAGGCACACGCAAACAGTTCTGCACGCCCACCCACGGGTGGGCCGGCCGTGCGGCACACCCAGTGGCACACGCAAACCGTTCTGCACGCCCACCCACGGGTGGGCCGGCCGTGCGGCACACCCAGAGGCAACGCGCAAACCCTTCTGCACGCCCACCCACGGGTGGGCCGGCCGTGGCGGCACACCCAGTGGCACACGCAAACAGTTCTGCACGCCCACCCACGGGTGGGCCGGCCGTGCGGCACACCCAGAGGCAACCGCAGGCCCTTCTGCACGCCCACCCACGGGTGGGCCGGCCGTGGCGGCACACCCAGTGGCACACGCAAACACTTCTGCACGCCCACCCACGGGTGGGCCGGCCGTGCGGCACACCCAGTGGCACACGCAAACAGTTCTGCACGCCCACCCACGGGTGGGCCGGCCGTGCGGCACACCCAGTGGCACACGCAAACAGTTCTGCACGCCCACCCACGGGTGGGCCGGCCGTGGCGGCACACCCAGTGGCACACGCAAACCGTTCTGCACGCCCACCCACGGGTGGGCCGGCCGTGCGGCACACCCAGTGGCAACCGCAAACAGTTCTGCACGCCCACCCACGGGTGGGCCGGCCGTGCGGCACACCCAGTGGCAACGCAAACCGTTCTGCACGCCCACCCACGGGTGGGCCGGCCGTGCGGCACACCCAGTGGCACACGCAAACAGTTCTGCACGCCCACCCACGGGTGGGCCGGCCGTGGCGGCACACCCAGTGGCACACGCAAACAGTTCTGCACGCCCACCCACGGGTGGGCCGGCCGTCGCGGCACACCCAGAGGCAACACGCAAACACTTCTGCACGCCCACCCACGGGTGGGCCGGCCGTCGGCGGCACACCCAGAGGCACACGCAAACAGTTCTGCACGCCCACCCACGGGTGGGCCGGCCGTGCGGCACACCCAGTGGCACACGCAAACAGTTCTGCACGCCCACCCACGGGTGGGCCGGCCGTGCGGCACACCCAGAGGCAACCGCAGGCCCTTCTGCACGCCCACCCACGGGTGGGCCGGCCGTGCGGCACACCCAGTGGCACACGCAAACAGTTCTGCACGCCCACCCACGGGTGGGCCGGCCGTGGCGGCACACCCAGTGGCACACGCAAACAGTTCTGCACGCCCACCCACGGGTGGGCCGGCCGTGGCGGCACACCCAGTGGCACACGCATAAACAGTTCTGCACGCCCACCCACGGGTGGGCCGGCCGTGGCGGCACACCCAGAGGCACACGCAAACACTTCTGCACGCCCACCCACGGGTGGGCCGGCCGTGGCGGCACACCCAGAGGCAACCGCAGGCCCTTCTGCACGCCCACCCACGGGTGGGCCGGCCGTGGCGGCACACCCAGAGGCACACGCAAACAGTTCTGCACGCCCACCCACGGGTGGGCCGGCCGTGGCGGCACACCCAGTGGCACACGCAAACAGTTCTGCACGCCCACCCACGGGTGGGCCGGCCGTGGCGGCACACCCAGTGGCACACGCAAACAGTTCTGCACGCCCACCCACGGGTGGGCCGGCCGTCGTGGCACACCCAGTGGCACACGCAAACAGTTCTGCACGCCCACCCACGGGTGGGCCGGCCGTGGCGGCACACCCAGAGGCACACGCAAGCAGTTCTGCACGCCCACCCACGGGTGGGCCGGCCGTGTGGCACACCCAGAGGCAACCGCAGGCCCTTCTGCACGCCCACCCACGGGTGGGCCGGCCGTGCGGCACACCCAGAGGCACACGCAAACAGTTCTGCACGCCCACCCACGGGGTGGGCCGGCCGTGGCGGCACACCCAGTGGCACACGCAAACAGTTCTGCACGCCCACCCACGGGTGGGCCGGCCGTGGCGGCACACCCAGTGGCACACGCAAACACTTCTGCACGCCCACCCACGGGTGGGCCGGCCGTAGCGGCACACCCAGTGGCACACGCAAACAGTTCTGCACGCCCACCCACGGGTGGGCCGGCCGTGGCGGCACACCCAGAGGCAACGCAAACCGTTCTGCACGCCCACCCACGGGTGGGCCGGCCGTGGCGGCACACCCAGAGGCACACGCAAACAGTTCTGCACGCCCACCCACGGGTGGGCCGGCCGTGCGGCACACCCAGTGGCACACGCAAACAGTTCTGCACGCCCACCCACGGGTGGGCCGGCCGTGGCGGCACACCCAGTGGCACACGCAAACAGTTCTGCACGCCCACCCACGGGTGGGCCGGCCGTCGCGGCACACCCAGAGGCACACGCAAACACTTCTGCACGCCCACCCACGGGTGGGCCGGCCGTGGCGGCACACCCAGAGGCACACGCAAACACTTCTGCACGCCCACCCACGGGTGGGCCGGCCGTGGCGGCACACCCAGTGGCACACGCAAACAGTTCTGCACGCCCACCCACGGGTGGGCCGGCCGTGCGGCACACCCAGTGGCACACGCAAACAGTTCTGCACGCCCACCCACGGGTGGGCCGGCCGTGTGGCACACCCAGAGGCAACGCAGACCCTTCTGCACGCCCACCCACGGGTGGGCCGGCCGTGGCGGCACACCCAGTGGCACACGCAAACAGTTCTGCACGCCCACCCACGGGTGGGCCGGCCGTGGCGGCACACCCAGAGGCAACACGCAAACAGTTCTGCACGCCCACCCACGGGTGGGCCGGCCGTGGCGGCACACCCAGAGGCAACACGCAGACCCTTCTGCACGCCCACCCACGGGTGGGCCGGCCGTGGCGGCACACCCAGAGGCAACCGCAAACCCTTCTGCACGCCCACCCACGGGTGGGCCGGCCGTGGCGGCACACCCAGTGGCACACGCAAACAGTTCTGCACGCCCACCCACGGGTGGGCCGGCCGTGGCGGCACACCCAGAGGCACACGCAAACCCTTCTGCACGCCCACCCACGGGTGGGCCGGCCGTGGCGGCACACCCAGTGGCACACGCAAACAGTTCTGCACGCCCACCCACGGGTGGGCCGGCCGTGGCGGCACACCCAGAGGCAACACGCAAACAGTTCTGCACGCCCACCCACGGGTGGGCCGGCCGTGGCGGCACACCCAGTGGCACACGCAAACCGTTCTGCACGCCCACCCACGGGTGGGCCGGCCGTGCGGCACACCCAGAGGCACACGCAAACAGTTCTGCACGCCCACCCACGGGTGGGCCGGCCGTGGCGGCACACCCAGAGGCAACCGCAAACAGTTCTGCACGCCCACCCACGGGTGGGCCGGCCGTGGCGGCACACCCAGTGGCACACGCAAACACTTCTGCACGCCCACCCACGGGTGGGCCGGCCGTGGCGGCACACCCAGAGGCACACGCAAACACTTCTGCACGCCCACCCACGGGTGGGCCGGCCGTGGCGGCACACCCAGTGGCACACGCAAACAGTTCTGCACGCCCACCCACGGGTGGGCCGGCCGTGCGGCACACCCAGTGGCACACGCAAACAGTTCTGCACGCCCACCCACGGGTGGGCCGGCCGTGGCGGCACACCCAGAGGCAACCGCAGGCACTTCTGCACGCCCACCCACGGGTGGGCCGGCCGTGGCGGCACACCCAGAGGCAACACGCAAACACTTCTGCACGCCCACCCACGGGTGGGCCGGCCGTGGCGGCACACCCAGTGGCACACGCAAACAGTTCTGCACGCCCACCCACGGGTGGGCCGGCCGTGGCGGCACACCCAGTGGCACACGCAAACAGTTCTGCACGCCCACCCACGGGTGGGCCGGCCGTGCGGCACACCAGAGGCACACGCAAACAGTTCTGCACGCCCACCCACGGGTGGGCGGCCGTGCGGCACACCCAGAGGCAACGCAAGCACTTCTGCACGCCCACCCACGGGTGGGCCGGCCGTGGCGGCACACCCAGAGGCACACGCAAACAGTTCTGCACGCCCACCCACGGGTGGGCCGGCCGTGGCGGCACACCCAGTGGCACACGCAAACAGTTCTGCACGCCCACCCACGGGTGGAGCCGGCCGTGGCGGCACACCCAGAGGCAACCGCAGGCACTTCTGCACGCCCACCCACGGGTGGGCCGGCCGTGGCGGCACACCCAGAGGCACACGCAAACACTTCTGCACGCCCACCCACGGGTGGGCCGGCCGTGGCGGCACACCCAGTGGCACACGCAAACAGTTCTGCACGCCCACCCACGGGTGGGCCGGCCGTGCGGCACACCCAGAGGCACACGCAAACCGTTCTGCACGCCCACCCACGGGTGGGCCGGCCGTGTCGGCACACCCAGAGGCACACGCAAACAGTTCTGCACGCCCACCCACGGGTGGGCCGGCCGTGGCGGCACACCCAGAGGCAACCGCAGGCTATTCTGCACGCCCACCCACGGGTGGGCCGGCCGTGCGGCACACCCAGAGGCAACCGCAGACACTTCTGCACGCCCACCCACGGGTGGGCCGGCCGTGGCGGCACACCCAGTGGCAACACGCAAACAGTTCTGCACGCCCACCCACGGGTGGGCCGGCCGTGGCGGCACACCCAGTGGCACACGCAAACAGTTCTGCACGCCCACCCACGGGTGGGCCGGCCGTGGCGGCACACCCAGTGGCACACGCAAACAGTTCTGCACGCCCACCCACGGGTGGGCCGGCCGTGGCGGCACACCAGTGGCACACGCAAACAGTTCTGCACGCCCACCCACGGGTGGGCCGGCCGTGGCGGCACACCCAGTGGCACACGCAAACAGTTCTGCACGCCCACCCACGGGTGGGCCGGCCGTGGCGGCACACCAGAGGCACACGCAAACAGTTCTGCACGCCCACCCACGGGTGGGCCGGCCGTGGCGGCACACCCAGAGGCACACGCAAACAGTTCTGCACGCCCACCCACGGGTGGGCCGGCCGTGCGGCACACCCAGTGGCACACGCAAACAGTTCTGCACGCCCACCCACGGGTGGGCCGGCCGTGCGGCACACCCAGAGGCAACGCAAACCCTTCTGCACGCCCACCCACGGGTGGGCCGGCCGTGCGGCACACCCAGAGGCACACGCAAACCCTTCTGCACGCCCACCCACGGGTGGGCCGGCCGTGGCGGCACACCCAGAGGCACACGCAAACAGTTCTGCACGCCCACCCACGGGTGGGCCGGCCGTGCGGCACACCCAGAGGCACACGCAAACAGTTCTGCACGCCCACCCACGGGTGGAGCCGGCCGTGGCGGCACACCCAGTGGCAACACGCAAACAGTTCTGCACGCCCACCCACGGGTGGGCCGGCCGTCGCGGCACACCCAGTGGCACACGCAAACAGTTCTGCACGCCCACCCACGGGTGGGCCGGCCGTGGCGGCACACCCAGAGGCAACACGCAGACCCTTCTGCACGCCCACCCACGGGTGGGCCGGCCGTGGCGGCACACCCAGTGGCAACACGCAAACAGTTCTGCACGCCCACCCACGGGTGGGCCGGCCGTGCGGCACACCCAGTGGCACACGCAAACAGTTCTGCACGCCCACCCACGGGTGGGCCGGCCGTGCGGCACACCCAGTGGCACACGCAAACAGTTCTGCACGCCCACCCACGGGTGGGCCGGCCGTGCGGCACACCCAGAGGCAAGCGCAAACCGTTCTGCACGCCCACCCACGGGTGGGCCGGCCGTGCGGCACACCCAGAGGCAACACGCAAACACTTCTGCACGCCCACCCACGGGTGGGCCGGCCGTGCGGCACACCCAGAGGCAACGCAAACAGTTCTGCACGCCCACCCACGGGTGGGCCGGCCGTGCGGCACACCCAGTGGCACACGCAAACAGTTCTGCACGCCCACCCACGGGTGGGCCGGCCGTGGCGGCACACCCAGTGGCACACGCAAACAGTTCTGCACGCCCACCCACGGGTGGGCCGGCCGTGGCGGCACACCCAGAGGCAACACGCAAACACTTCTGCACGCCCACCCACGGGTGGGCCGGCCGTGCGGCACACCCAGAGGCAACACGCAAACCGTTCTGCACGCCCACCCACGGGTGGGCCGGCCGTGGCGGCACACCCAGAGGCACACGCAAACAGTTCTGCACGCCCACCCACGGGTGGGCCGGCCGTGGCGGCACACCCAGTGGCACACGCAAACAGTTCTGCACGCCCACCCACGGGTGGGCCGGCCGTGGCGGCACACCCAGAGGCAACCGCAGGCCCTTCTGCACGCCCACCCACGGGTGGGCCGGCCGTGGCGGCACACCCAGTGGCACACGCAAACACCGTTCTGCACGCCCACCCACGGGTGGGCCGGCCGTCGTGGCACACCCAGTGGCACACGCAAACAGTTCTGCACGCCCACCCACGGGTGGGCCGGCCGTGGCGGCACACCCAGAGGCAACACGCAGGCCCTTCTGCACGCCCACCCACGGGTGGGCCGGCCGTGGCGGCACACCCAGAGGCAACCGCAAGCCCTTCTGCACGCCCACCCACGGGTGGGCCGGCCGTGGCGGCACACCCAGAGGCAACACGCAAACCCTTCTGCACGCCCACCCACGGGTGGGCCGGCCGTGGCGGCACACCCAGTGGCACACGCAAACAGTTCTGCCGCCCACCCGGGTGGGCCGGCCGTGCGGCACACCCAGAGGCACACGCAAACAGTTCTGCACGCCCACCCACGGGTGGGCCGGCCGTGGCGGCACACCCAGTGGCACACGCCAAACAGTTCTGCACGCCCACCCACGGGTGGGCCGGCCGTGCGGCACACCCAGAGGCAACACGCAAACACTTCTGCACGCCCACCCACGGGTGGGCCGGCCGTGGCGGCACACCCAGAGGCAACCGCAAACCCTTCTGCACGCCCACCCACGGGTGGGCCGGCCGTGCGGCACACCCAGAGGCACACGCAAACAGTTCTGCACGCCCACCCACGGGTGGGCCGGCCGTGGCGGCACACCCAGAGGCACACGCAAACAGTTCTGCACGCCCACCCACGGGTGGGCCGGCCGTGCGGCACACCCAGAGGCAACACGCAGACCCTTCTGCACGCCCACCCACGGGTGGGCCGGCCGTGGCGGCACACCCAGAGGCAACCGCAGGCCTTCTGCACGCCCACCCACGGGTGGGCCGGCCGTCGCGGCACACCCAGTGGCACACGCAAACAGTTCTGCACGCCCACCCACGGGTGGAGCCGGCCGTGGCGGCACACCCAGAGGCACACGCCAAACAGTTCTGCACGCCCACCCACGGGTGGGCCGGCCGTGGCGGCACACCCAGTGGCACACGCAAACAGTTCTGCCACGCCCACCCACGGGTGGGCCGGCCGTGCGGCACACCCAGAGGCAACGCATAAACAGTTCTGCACGCCCACCCACGGGTGGGCCGGCCGTGGCGGCACACCCAGTGGCACACGCAAACAGTTCTGCACGCCCACCCACGGGTGGGCCGGCCGTGGCGGCACACCCAGAGGCACACGCAAACAGTTCTGCACGCCCACCCACGGGTGGGCCGGCCGTGGCGGCACACCCAGAGGCACACGCAAACAGTTCTGCACGCCCACCCACGGGTGGGCCGGCCGTGGCGGCACACCCAGTGGCACACGCAAACAGTTCTGCACGCCCACCCACGGGTGGGCCGGCCGTGCGGCACACCCAGTGGCACACGCAAACAGTTCTGCACGCCCACCCACGGGTGGAGCCGGCCGTGGCGGCACACCCAGAGGCACACGCAAACACTTCTGCACGCCCACCCACGGGTGGGCCGGCCGTGCGGCACACCCAGTGGCACACGCAGACCGTTCTGCACGCCCACCCACGGGTGGAGCCGGCCGTGCGGCACACCCAGAGGCAACCGCAAACAGTTCTGCACGCCCACCCACGGGTGGGCCGGCCGTGGCGGCACACCAGTGGCACACGCAAACAGTTCTGCACGCCCACCCACGGGTGGGCCGGCCGTGGCGGCACACCCAGAGGCAACCGCAAACCGTTCTGCACGCCCACCCACGGGTGGGCCGGCCGTGCGGCACACCCAGTGGCACACGCAAACAGTTCTGCACGCCCACCCACGGGTGGGCCGGCCGTGGCGGCACACCCAGAGGCAACACGCAAACCCTTCTGCACGCCCACCCACGGGTGGGCCGGCCGTGCGGCACACCCAGAGGCACACGCAAACAGTTCTGCACGCCCACCCACGGGTGGGCCGGCCGTGTGGCACACCCAGTGGCACCGCAAACAGTTCTGCACGCCCACCCACGGGTGGGCCGGCCGTGGCACACGCAAACAGTTCTGCACGCCCACCCACGGGTGGGCCGGCCGTGTGGCACACCCAGAGGCACACGCAAACCCTTCTGCACGCCCACCCACGGGTGGGCCGGCCGTCGCGGCACACCCAGTGGCACACGCAAACACTTCTGCACGCCCACCCACGGGTGGGCCGGCCGTGGCGGCACACCCAGAGGCACACGCAAACCGTTCTGCACGCCCACCCACGGGTGGGCCGGCCGTGGCGGCACACCCAGAGGCACACGCAAACAGTTCTGCACGCCCACCCACGGGTGGGCCGGCCGTGGCGGCACACCCAGAGGCACACGCAAACAGTTCTGCACGCCCACCCACGGGTGGGCCGGCCGTGCGGCACACCCAGTGGCACACGCAAACAGTTCTGCACGCCCACCCACGGGTGGGCCGGCCGTGGCGGCACACCCAGAGGCAACCGCAAACCCTTCTGCACGCCCACCCACGGGTGGGCCGGCCGTGGCGGCACACCCAGAGGCACACGCAAACAGTTCTGCACGCCCACCCACGGGTGGGCCGGCCGTGGCGGCACACCCAGTGGCACACGCAAACAGTTCTGCACGCCCACCCACGGGTGGGCCGGCCGTGGCGGCACACCCAGAGGCACACGCCAGACCGTTCTGCACGCCCACCCACGGGTGGGCCGGCCGTGGCGGCACACCCAGTGGCACCACGCAAACAGTTCTGCACGCCCACCCACGGGTGGGCCGGCCGTGGCGGCACACCCAGAGGCAACACGCAAGCAGTTCTGCACGCCCACCCACGGGTGGGCCGGCCGTGGCGGCACACCCAGAGGCACACGCAAACAGTTCTGCACGCCCACCCACGGGTGGGCCGGCCGTGGCGGCACACCCAGAGGCACACGCTAAACCGTTCTGCACGCCCACCCACGGGTGGGCCGGCCGTGGCGGCACACCCAGTGGCACACGCAAACAGTTCTGCACGCCCACCCACGGGTGGGCCGGCCGTGCGGCACACCCAGTGGCACACGCAAACAGCTTCTGCACGCCCACCCACGGGTGGGCCGGCCGTGGCGGCACACCCAGAGGCACACGCAAACAGTTCTGCACGCCCACCCACGGGTGGGCCGGCCGTGGCGGCACACCCAGTGGCACACGCAAACAGTTCTGCACGCCCACCCACGGGTGGGCCGGCCGTGGCGGCACACCCAGAGGCAACCGCAGGCACTTCTGCACGCCCACCCACGGGTGGGCCGGCCGTGGCGGCACACCCAGAGGCACACGCAAACAGTTCTGCACGCCCACCCACGGGTGGGCCGGCCGTGTGGCACACCCAGTGGCACACGCAAACAGTTCTGCACGCCCACCCACGGGTGGGCCGGCCGTGGCGGCACACCCAGTGGCACACGCAAACAGTTCTGCACGCCCACCCACGGGTGGGCCGGCCGTGGCGGCACACCCAGAGGCACACGCAAACACTTCTGCACGCCCACCCACGGGTGGGCCGGCCGTGGCGGCACACCCAGAGGCACACGCAAACAGTTCTGCACGCCCACCCACGGGTGGGCCGGCCGTGGCGGCACACCCAGTGGCATCACGCAAACAGTTCTGCACGCCCACCCACGGGTGGGCCGGCCGTGGCGGCACACCCAGTGGCACACGCAAACAGTTCTGCACGCCCACCCACGGGTGGGCCGGCCGTCGCGGCACACCCAGTGGCACACGCAAACAGTTCTGCACGCCCACCCACGGGTGGGCCGGCCGTGGCGGCACACCCAGAGGCAACGCGCAAGCACTTCTGCACGCCCACCCGCGGGTGGGCCGGCCGTGGCGGCACACCCAGAGGCAACACGCAAACCGTTCTGCACGCCCACCCACGGGTGGGCCGGCCGTGGCGGCACACCCAGAGGCACACGCAAACAGTTCTGCACGCCCACCCACGGGTGGGCCGGCCGTGGCGGCACACCCAGAGGCAACCGCAGAGCCCTTCTGCACGCCCACCCACGGGTGGGCCGGCCGTGGCGGCACACCCAGTGGCACACGCAAACAGTTCTGCACGCCCACCCACGGGTGGGCCGGCCGTGGCGGCACACCCAGTGGCACACGCGCAAACAGTTCTGCACGCCCACCCACGGGTGGGCCGGCCGTGCGGCACACCCAGAGGCAACACGCAAACCCTTCTGCACGCCCACCCACGGGTGGGCCGGCCGTGGCGGCACACCCAGTGGCACACGCAAACAGTTCTGCACGCCCACCCACGGGTGGGCCGGCCGTGGCGGCACACCCAGAGGCACACGCAAACAGTTCTGCACGCCCACCCACGGGTGGGCCGGCCGTGGCGGCACACCCAGAGGCACACGCAAACAGTTCTGCACGCCCACCCACGGGTGGGCCGGCCGTAGCGGCACACCCAGAGGCACACGCAAACAGTTCTGCACGCCCACCCACGGGTGGGCCGGCCGTGGCGGCACACCCAGTGGCAACACGCAAACAGTTCTGCACGCCCACCCACGGGTGGGCCGGCCGTGGCGGCACACCCAGTGGCACCGCAAACAGTTCTGCACGCCCACCCACGGGTGGGCCGGCCGTGGCGGCACACCCAGTGGCACACGCAAACAGTTCTGCACGCCCACCCACGGGTGGGCCGGCCGTGGCGGCACACCCAGTGGCACACGCCAAACAGTTCTGCACGCCCACCCACGGGTGGGCCGGCCGTCAGCGGCACACCCAGAGGCACACGCAAGCACTTCTGCACGCCCACCCACGGGTGGGCCGGCCGTGCGGCACACCCAGAGGCAACCGCAAACCGTTCTGCACGCCCACCCACGGGTGGGCCGGCCGTGGCGGCACACCCAGTGGCACACGCAAACAGTTCTGCACGCCCACCCACGGGTGGGCCGGCCGTGGCGGCACACCCAGAGGCACACGCAAACAGTTCTGCACGCCCACCCACGGGTGGGCCGGCCGTGTGGCACACCCAGAGGCAACCGCAAACCCTTCTGCACGCCCACCCACGGGTGGGCCGGCCGTGGCGGCACACCCAGAGGCACACGCAAACAGTTCTGCACGCCCACCCACGGGTGGGCCGGCCGTGGCGGCACACCCAGTGGCACACGCAAACAGTTCTGCACGCCCACCCACGGGTGGGCCGGCCGTGGCGGCACACCCAGTGGCACACGCAAACAGTTCTGCACGCCCACCCACGGGTGGGCCGGCCGTGGCGGCACACCCAGTGGCACACGCAAACAGTTCTGCACGCCCACCCACGGGTGGGCCGGCCGTGGCGGCACACCCAGAGGCACACGCAAACAGTTCTGCACGCCCACCCACGGGTGGGCCGGCCGTGGCGGCACACCCAGAGGCAACACGCAAACAGTTCTGCACGCCCACCCACGGGTGGGCCGGCCGTGGCGGCACACCCAGAGGCAACCGCAAGCACTTCTGCACGCCCACCCACGGGTGGGCCGGCCGTGGCGGCACACCCAGAGGCACACGCAAACAGTTCTGCACGCCCACCCACGGGTGGGCCGGCCGTGGCGGCACACCAGTGGCACACGCAAACAGTTCTGCACGCCCACCCACGGGTGGGCCGGCCGTGGCGGCACACCCAGTGGCACACGCAAACAGTTCTGCACGCCCACCCACGGGTGGGCCGGCCGTGGCGGCACACCAGAGGCAACACGCAAGCACTTCTGCACGCCCACCCACGGGTGGGCCGGCCGTGGCGGCACACCCAGTGGCACACGCAAACAGTTCTGCCGCCCACCCACGGGTGGGCCGGCCGTGGCGGCACACCCAGTGGCAACACGCAAACAGTTCTGCACGCCCACCCACGGGTGGGCCGGCCGTGGCGGCACACCCAGAGGCACACGCAAACAGTTCTGCACGCCCACCCACGGGTGGGCCGGCCGTGCGGCACACCCAGAGGCAACACGCAAACAGTTCTGCACGCCCACCCACGGGTGGGCCGGCCGTGGCGGCACACCCAGAGGCAACACGCAAACACTTCTGCACGCCCACCCACGGGTGGGCCGGCCGTGGCGGCACACCCAGAGGCAACACGCAAACACTTCTGCACGCCCACCCACGGGTGGGCCGGCCGTGGCGGCACACCCAGAGGCACACGCAAACAGTTCTGCACGCCCACCCACGGGTGGGCCGGCCGTGGCGGCACACCCAGAGGCACACGCAAACAGTTCTGCACGCCCACCCACGGGTGGGCCGGCCGTGCGGCACACCCAGAGGCAACCGCAAGCACTTCTGCACGCCCACCCACGGGTGGGCCGGCCGTGGCGGCACACCCAGTGGCACACGCAAACAGTTCTGCACGCCCACCCACGGGTGGGCCGGCCGTGCGGCACACCCAGTGGCACACGCAAACAGTTCTGCACGCCCACCCACGGGTGGGCCGGCCGTGGCGGCACACCCAGTGGCACACGCAAACAGTTCTGCACGCCCACCCACGGGTGGGCCGGCCGTGCGGCACACCCAGTGGCACACGCAAACAGTTCTGCACGCCCACCCACGGGTGGGCGGCCGTGCGGCACACCCAGAGGCAACGCAAACCCTTCTGCACGCCCACCCACGGGTGGGCCGGCCGTGCGGCACACCCAGAGGCAACCGCAGGCCCTTCTGCACGCCCACCCACGGGTGGGCCGGCCGTGCGGCACACCCAGTGGCACACGCAAACAGTTCTGCACGCCCACCCACGGGTGGGCCGGCCGTGGCGGCACACCCAGAGGCACACGCAAACCGTTCTGCACGCCCACCCACGGGTGGGCCGGCCGTGTGGCACACCCAGAGGCACACGCAAACAGTTCTGCACGCCCACCCACGGGTGGGCCGGCCGTGGCGGCACACCCAGAGGCACACGCAAACACTTCTGCACGCCCACCCACGGGTGGGCCGGCCGTCGCGGCACACCCAGAGGCACACGCAAACAGTTCTGCACGCCCACCCACGGGTGGGCCGGCCGTGGCGGCACACCCAGAGGCACACGCAGGCCGTTCTGCACGCCCACCCACGGGTGGGCCGGCCGTGGCGGCACACCCAGTGGCACACGCAAACAGTTCTGCACGCCCACCCACGGGTGGGCCGGCCGTCGCGGCACACCCAGTGGCACACGCAAACAGTTCTGCACGCCCACCCACGGGTGGGCCGGCCGTGGCGGCACACCCAGAGGCACACGCAAACAGTTCTGCACGCCCACCCACGGGTGGGCCGGCCGTGGCGGCACACCCAGTGGCACACGCAAACAGTTCTGCACGCCCACCCACGGGTGGGCCGGCCGTGGCGGCACACCCAGAGGCACACGCAAACAGTTCTGCACGCCCACCCACGGGTGGGCCGGCCGTGGCGGCACACCCAGAGGCACACGCAAACAGTTCTGCACGCCCACCCACGGGTGGGCCGGCCGTGCGGCACACCCAGAGGCACACGCAAACACTTCTGCACGCCCACCCACGGGTGGGCCGGCCGTCGCGGCACACCCAGAGGCACACGCAAACACTTCTGCACGCCCACCCACGGGTGGGCCGGCCGTGGCGGCACACCCAGAGGCACACGCAAACACTTCTGCACGCCCACCCACGGGTGGGCCGGCCGTGCGGCACACCCAGAGGCACACGCAAACAGTTCTGCACGCCCACCCACGGGTGGGCCGGCCGTGGCGGCACACCCAGAGGCAACCGCAAGCCCTTCTGCACGCCCACCCACGGGTGGGCCGGCCGTGGCGGCACACCCAGTGGCACACGCAAACAGTTCTGCACGCCCACCCACGGGTGGGCCGGCCGTGGCGGCACACCCAGTGGCACACGCAAACAGTTCTGCACGCCCACCCACGGGTGGGCCGGCCGTGGCAGCACACCCAGTGGCACACGCAAACAGTTCTGCACGCCCACCCACGGGTGGGCCGGCCGTGGCGGCACACCCAGTGGCACACGCAAACAGTTCTGCACGCCCACCCACGGGTGGGCCGGCCGTGGCGGCACACCCAGAGGCAACACGCAAACCCTTCTGCACGCCCACCCACGGGTGGGCCGGCCGTGCGGCACACCCAGAGGCACACGCAAACAGTTCTGCACGCCCACCCACGGGTGGGCCGGCCGTGTGGCACACCAGAGGCACACGCAAGCACTTCTGCACGCCCACCCACGGGTGGGCCGGCCGTGCGGCACACCCAGAGGCAACCGCAAGCCCTTCTGCACGCCCACCCACGGGTGGGCCGGCCGTGGCGGCACACCCAGAGGCAACACGCAGACCCTTCTGCACGCCCACCCACGGGTGGGCCGGCCGTGGCGGCACACCCAGAGGCAACCGCAAACCCTTCTGCACGCCCACCCACGGGTGGGCCGGCCGTAGCGGCACACCCAGTGGCACACGCAAACAGTTCTGCACGCCCACCCACGGGTGGGCCGGCCGTGGCGGCACACCCAGTGGCACACGCAAACAGTTCTGCACGCCCACCCACGGGTGGGCCGGCCGTGCGGCACACCCAGAGGCAACACGCAAACCCTTCTGCACGCCCACCCACGGGTGGAGCCGGCCGTGGCGGCACACCCAGAGGCACACGCAAACAGTTCTGCACGCCCACCCACGGGTGGGCCGGCCGTGGCGGCACACCCAGTGGCACACGCCAAACAGTTCTGCACGCCCACCCACGGGTGGGCCGGCCGTGCGGCACACCCAGTGGCACACGCAAACAGTTCTGCACGCCCACCCACGGGTGGGCCGGCCGTGGCGGCACACCCAGAGGCAACCGCAAACCCTTCTGCACGCCCACCCACGGGTGGGCCGGCCGTGGCGGCACACCCAGTGGCACACGCAAACACTTCTGCACGCCCACCCACGGGTGGGCCGGCCGTGGCGGCACACCCAGTGGCACACGCAAACAGTTCTGCACGCCCACCCACGGGTGGGCCGGCCCGTGGCGGCACACCCAGTGGCACACGCAAACAGTTCTGCACGCCCACCCACGGGTGGGCCGGCCGTGGCGGCACACCCAGTGGCACACGCAAACAGTTCTGCACGCCCACCCACGGGTGGGCCGGCCGTGGCGGCACACCCAGTGGCACACGCAAACAGTTCTGCACGCCCACCCACGGGTGGGCCGGCCGTGGCGGCACACCCAGAGGCACACGCAAACAGTTCTGCACGCCCACCCACGGGTGGGCCGGCCGTCGCGGCACACCCAGAGGCACACGCAAACAGTTCTGCACGCCCACCCACGGGTGGGCCGGCCGTGGCGGCACACCCAGAGGCAACCGCAAAGCACTTCTGCACGCCCACCCACGGGTGGGCCGGCCGTGGCGGCACACCCAGAGGCACACGCAGACACTTCTGCACGCCCACCCACGGGTGGGCCGGCCGTGGCGGCACACCCAGAGGCAACCGCAAACCCTTCTGCACGCCCACCCACGGGTGGGCCGGCCGTGGCGGCACACCCAGAGGCACACGCAAACAGTTCTGCACGCCCACCCACGGGTGGGCCGGCCGTGGCGGCACACCCAGAGGCAACCGCAAACCCTTCTGCACGCCCACCCACGGGTGGGCCGGCCGTGCGGCACACCCAGAGGCACACCGCAGACCCTTCTGCACGCCCACCCACGGGTGGGCCGGCCGTGCGGCACACCCAGTGGCACACGCAAACAGTTCTGCACGCCCACCCACGGGTGGGCCGGCCGTGGCGGCACACCCAGAGGCAACACGCAGGCCCTTCTGCACGCCCACCCGCGGGTGGAGCCGGCCGTGGCGGCACACCCAGAGGCACACGCAAACAGTTCTGCACGCCCACCCACGGGTGGGCCGGCCGTGGCGGCACACCCAGAGGCAACCGCAAACCGTTCTGCACGCCCACCCACGGGTGGGCCGGCCGTGGCGGCACACCCAGAGGCACACGCAAGCACTTCTGCACGCCCACCCACGGGTGGGCCGGCCGTGGCGGCACACCCAGAGGCACACGCAAACACTTCTGCACGCCCACCCACGGGTGGGCCGGCCGTGGCGGCACACCCAGTGGCACCGCAGAGCCCTTCTGCACGCCCACCCACGGGTGGGCCGGCCGTGGCGGCACACCCAGTGGCACACGCAAACAGTTCTGCACGCCCACCCACGGGTGGGCCGGCCGTGGCGGCACACCCAGTGGCACACGCAAACAGTTCTGCACGCCCACCCACGGGTGGGCCGGCCGTGGCGGCACACCCAGAGGCACACGCAAACAGTTCTGCACGCCCACCCACGGGTGGGCCGGCCGTCGCGGCACACCCAGAGGCAACCGCAGGCCCTTCTGCACGCCCACCCACGGGTGGGCCGGCCGTGGCGGCACACCCAGTGGCACACGCAAACAGTTCTGCACGCCCACCCACGGGTGGGCCGGCCGTGGCGGCACACCCAGTGGCACACGCAAACAGTTCTGCACGCCCACCCACGGGTGGGCCGGCCGTGGCGGCACACCCAGAGGCACACGCAGACCCTTCTGCACGCCCACCCACGGGTGGGCCGGCCGTGGCGGCACACCCAGTGGCACACGCAAACAGTTCTGCACGCCCACCCACGGGTGGGCCGGCCGTGGCGGCACACCCAGAGGCAACACGCAGGCACTTCTGCACGCCCACCCACGGGTGGGCCGGCCGTGGCGGCACACCCAGAGGCAACACGCAGACCCTTCTGCACGCCCACCCACGGGTGGGCCGGCCGTCGCGGCACACCCAGTGGCACACGCAAACAGTTCTGCACGCCCACCCACGGGTGGGCCGGCCGTGGCGGCACACCCAGTGGCACACGCAAACAGTTCTGCACGCCCACCCACGGGTGGGCCGGCCGTCGCGGCACACCCAGAGGCAACCGCAAACACTTCTGCACGCCCACCCACGGGTGGGCCGGCCGTGGCGGCACACCCAGTGGCACACGCAAACAGTTCTGCACGCCCACCCACGGGTGGGCCGGCCGTCGTGGCACACCCAGTGGCACACGCAAACAGTTCTGCACGCCCACCCACGGGTGGGCCGGCCGTGGCGGCACACCCAGTGGCACACGCAAACAGTTCTGCACGCCCACCCACGGGTGGGCCGGCCGTGGCGGCACACCCAGTGGCACACGCAAACAGTTCTGCACGCCCACCCACGGGTGGGCCGGCCGTGCGGCACACCCAGAGGCAACACGCAAACACTTCTGCACGCCCACCCACGGGTGGGCCGGCCGTGGCGGCACACCCAGAGGCACACGCAAGCACTTCTGCACGCCCACCCACGGGTGGGCCGGCCGTGGCGGCACACCCAGAGGCAACGCAGGCCCTTCTGCACGCCCACCCACGGGTGGGCCGGCCGTGCGGCACACCCAGAGGCAACCGCAGGCCCTTCTGCACGCCCACCCACGGGTGGGCCGGCCGTGGCGGCACACCCAGAGGCACACGCAAACAGTTCTGCACGCCCACCCACGGGTGGGCCGGCCGTGGCGGCACACCCAGAGGCACACGCAAACAGTTCTGCACGCCCACCCACGGGTGGGCCGGCCGTGGCGGCACACCCAGAGGCACACGCAAACCGTTCTGCACGCCCACCCACGGGTGGAGCCGGCCGTGCGGCACACCCAGTGGCACACGCAAACAGTTCTGCACGCCCACCCACGGGTGGGCCGGCCGTGGCGGCACACCCAGTGGCACCACGCAAACAGTTCTGCACGCCCACCCACGGGTGGGCCGGCCGTGGCGGCACACCCAGAGGCAACCGCAAACAGTTCTGCACGCCCACCCACGGGTGGGCCGGCCGTGGCGGCACACCCAGTGGCACACGCAAACAGTTCTGCACGCCCACCCACGGGTGGGCCGGCCGTGGCGGCACACCCAGAGGCACACGCAAACAGTTCTGCACGCCCACCCACGGGTGGGCCGGCCGTGGCGGCACACCCAGTGGCACACGCAAACAGTTCTGCACGCCCACCCACGGGTGGGCCGGCCGTGGCGGCACACCCAGTGGCACACGCAAACAGTTCTGCACGCCCACCCACGGGTGGGCCGGCCGTGGCGGCACACCCAGAGGCACACGCAAACAGTTCTGCACGCCCACCCACGGGTGGGCCGGCCGTGGCGGCACACCCAGAGGCACACGCAAACAGTTCTGCACGCCCACCCACGGGTGGGCCGGCCGTGGCGGCACACCCAGAGGCACACGCAAAGCCCTTCTGCACGCCCACCCACGGGTGGGCCGGCCGTGTGGCACACCCAGAGGCACACGCAAGCCCTTCTGCACGCCCACCCACGGGTGGGCCGGCCGTGGCGGCACACCCAGAGGCACACGCAAACAGTTCTGCACGCCCACCCACGGGTGGGCCGGCCGTGGCGGCACACCCAGAGGCACACGCAAACAGTTCTGCACGCCCACCCACGGGTGGGCCGGCCGTGGCGGCACACCCAGAGGCAACCGCAAACACTTCTGCACGCCCACCCACGGGTGGGCCGGCCGTGCGGCACACCCAGAGGCAACCGCAGGCCCTTCTGCACGCCCACCCACGGGTGGGCCGGCCGTGGCGGCACACCCAGTGGCACACGCAAACAGTTCTGCACGCCCACCCACGGGTGGGCCGGCCGTGGCGGCACACCCAGAGGCACACGCAAACAGTTCTGCACGCCCACCCACGGGTGGGCCGGCCGTGGCGGCACACCCAGTGGCACACGCAAACAGTTCTGCACGCCCACCCACGGGTGGAGCCGGCCGTGCGGCACACCCAGAGGCACACGCAAACACTTCTGCACGCCCACCCACGGGTGGGCGGCCGTGGCGGCACACCCAGAGGCACACGCAAACAGTTCTGCACGCCCACCCACGGGTGGGCCGGCCGTGGCGGCACACCCAGAGGCAACACGCAAACACTTCTGCACGCCCACCCACGGGTGGGCCGGCCGTAGCGGCACACCCAGTGGCACACGCAAACAGTTCTGCACGCCCACCCACGGGTGGGCCGGCCGTGGCGGCACACCCAGTGGCACACGCAAACAGTTCTGCACGCCCACCCACGGGTGGGCCGGCCGTGGCGGCACACCCAGAGGCAACACGCAAACCCTTCTGCACGCCCACCCACGGGTGGGCCGGCCGTGCGGCACACCCAGAGGCACACGCAAACCGTTCTGCACGCCCACCCACGGGTGGGCCGGCCGTGGCGGCACACCCAGTGGCACACGCAAACAGTTCTGCACGCCCACCCACGGGTGGGCCGGCCGTGCGGCACACCCAGTGGCACACGCAAACAGTTCTGCACGCCCACCCACGGGTGGGCCGGCCGTGGCGGCACACCCAGAGGCAACCGCAGGCCCTTCTGCACGCCCACCCACGGGTGGGCCGGCCGTGGCGGCACACCCAGTGGCACACGCAAACAGTTCTGCACGCCCACCCACGGGTGGGCCGGCCGTGGCGGCACACCCAGTGGCACACGCAAACAGTTCTGCACGCCCACCCACGGGTGGGCCGGCCGTGGCGGCACACCCAGAGGCATCACGCAGGCCCTTCTGCACGCCCACCCACGGGTGGGCCGGCCGTGGCGGCACACCCAGAGGCACCGCAAACAGTTCTGCACGCCCACCCACGGGTGGGCCGGCCGTGGCTGCACACCCAGAGGCAACCGCAGACAGTTCTGCACGCCCACCCACGGGTGGGCCGGCCGTGCGGCACACCCAGAGGCACACGCAAACAGTTCTGCACGCCCACCCACGGGTGGGCCGGCCGTGGCGGCACACCCAGAGGCAACACGCAAACCCTTCTGCACGCCCACCCACGGGTGGGCCGGCCGTGGCGGCACACCCAGTGGCACACGCAAACAGTTCTGCACGCCCACCCACGGGTGGGCCGGCCGTGGCGGCACACCCAGAGGCAACACGCAAACAGTTCTGCACGCCCACCCACGGGTGGGCCGGCCGTGGCGGCACACCCAGTGGCACACGCAAACAGTTCTGCACGCCCACCCACGGGTGGGCCGGCCGTGGCGGCACACCCAGTGGCACACGCAAACAGTTCTGCACGCCCACCCACGGGTGGGCCGGCCGTGGCGGCACACCCAGTGGCACACGCAAACAGTTCTGCACGCCCACCCACGGGTGGGCCGGCCGTGCGGCACACCCAGAGGCACACGCAAACAGTTCTGCACGCCCACCCACGGGTGGGCCGGCCGTGGCGGCACACCCAGAGGCACACGCAAACACTTCTGCACGCCCACCCACGGGTGGGCCGGCCGTGGCGGCACACCCAGAGGCAACCGCAAACCCTTCTGCACGCCCACCCACGGGTGGGCCGGCCGTGGCGGCACACCCAGTGGCACACGCAAACAGTTCTGCACGCCCACCCACGGGTGGGCCGGCCGTGGCGGCACACCCAGTGGCACACGCAAGCAGTTCTGCACGCCCACCCACGGGTGGGCCGGCCGTGGCGGCACACCCAGAGGCAACCGCAAACCCTTCTGCACGCCCACCCACGGGTGGGCCGGCCGTGCGGCACACCCAGAGGCAACCGCAAACCGTTCTGCACGCCCACCCACGGGTGGGCCGGCCGTGGCGGCACACCCAGTGGCACACGCAAACAGTTCTGCACGCCCACCCACGGGTGGGCCGGCCGTGCGGCACACCAGTGGCACACGCAAACAGTTCTGCACGCCCACCCACGGGTGGGCCGGCCGTGGCGGCACACCCAGAGGCAACCGCAGGCCCTTCTGCACGCCCACCCACGGGTGGGCCGGCCGTGGCGGCACACCCAGTGGCACACGCAAACAGTTCTGCACGCCCACCCACGGGTGGGCCGGCCGTGGCGGCACACCCAGTGGCACACGCAAACAGTTCTGCACGCCCACCCACGGGTGGGCCGGCCGTGGCGGCACACCCAGAGGCACACGCAAACACTTCTGCACGCCCACCCACGGGTGGGCCGGCCGTGGCGGCACACCCAGAGGCACACGCAAACAGTTCTGCACGCCCACCCACGGGTGGGCCGGCCGTGGCGGCACACCCAGAGGCAACCGCAAACAGTTCTGCACGCCCACCCACGGGTGGGCCGGCCGTGGCGGCACACCCAGAGGCAACACGCAAACAGTTCTGCACGCCCACCCACGGGTGGGCCGGCCGTGGCGGCACACCCAGTGGCACCGCAGGCCCTTCTGCACGCCCACCCACGGGTGGGCCGGCCGTGGCGGCACACCCAGTGGCACACGCAAACAGTTCTGCACGCCCACCCACGGGTGGGCCGGCCGTGGCGGCACACCCAGTGGCACACGCAAACAGTTCTGCACGCCCACCCACGGGTGGGCCGGCCGTCGCGGCACACCCAGAGGCACACGCAAACAGTTCTGCACGCCCACCCACGGGTGGGCCGGCCGTGGCGGCACACCCAGTGGCACACGCAAACAGTTCTGCACGCCCACCCACGGGTGGAGCCGGCCGTGGCGGCACACCCAGAGGCAACCGCAGGCACTTCTGCACGCCCACCCACGGGTGGGCCGGCCGTGCGGCACACCCAGAGGCAACCGCAAACCCTTCTGCACGCCCACCCACGGGTGGGCCGGCCGTGGCGGCACACCCAGTGGCACACGCAAACAGTTCTGCACGCCCACCCACGGGTGGGCCGGCCGTGCGGCACACCCAGTGGCACACGCAAACAGTTCTGCACGCCCACCCACGGGTGGGCCGGCCGTGGCGGCACACCCAGAGGCACACGCAAACCGTTCTGCACGCCCACCCACGGGTGGGCCGGCCGTGGCGGCACACCCAGAGGCAACGCATAAACCGTTCTGCACGCCCACCCACGGGTGGGCCGGCCGTGGCGGCACACCCAGTGGCACACGCAAACAGTTCTGCACGCCCACCCACGGGTGGGCCGGCCGTGGCGGCACACCCAGTGGCACACGCAAACAGTTCTGCACGCCCACCCACGGGTGGGCCGGCCGTGGCGGCACACCCAGTGGCACACGCAAACAGTTCTGCACGCCCACCCACGGGTGGGCCGGCCGTGGCGGCACACCCAGAGGCAACACGCAAACACTTCTGCACGCCCACCCACGGGTGGGCCGGCCGTGCGGCACACCCAGAGGCAACCGCAAACCGTTCTGCACGCCCACCCACGGGTGGGCCGGCCGTGGCGGCACACCCAGAGGCAACACGCAAGCCCTTCTGCACGCCCACCCACGGGTGGGCCGGCCGTGCGGCACACCCAGAGGCAACCGCTAGGCCCTTCTGCACGCCCACCCACGGGTGGGCCGGCCGTGGCGGCACACCCAGTGGCACACGCAAACAGTTCTGCACGCCCACCCACGGGTGGGCCGGCCGTGGCGGCACACCCAGTGGCACACGCAAACAGTTCTGCACGCCCACCCACGGGTGGGCCGGCCGTGGCGGCACACCCAGTGGCACACGCAAGACAGTTCTGCACGCCCACCCACGGGTGGGCCGGCCGTGCGGCACACCCAGTGGCAACACGCAAACAGTTCTGCACGCCCACCCACGGGTGGGCCGGCCGTGGCGGCACACCCAGTGGCATCACGCAAACAGTTCTGCACGCCCACCCACGGGTGGGCCGGCCGTGGCGGCACACCCAGTGGCACACGCAAACAGTTCTGCACGCCCACCCACGGGTGGAGCCGGCCGTGGCGGCACACCAGAGGCACACGCAAACAGTTCTGCACGCCCACCCACGGGTGGGCCGGCCGTGGCGGCACACCCAGAGGCACACGCAAACAGTTCTGCACGCCCACCCACGGGTGGGCCGGCCGTGGCGGCACACCCAGAGGCAACACGCAAACCCTTCTGCACGCCCACCCACGGGTGGGCCGGCCGTCGCGGCACACCCAGAGGCACACGCAAGCCCTTCTGCACGCCCACCCACGGGTGGGCCGGCCGTGGCGGCACACCCAGAGGCACACGCAAACCGTTCTGCACGCCCACCCACGGGTGGGCCGGCCGTGGCGGCACACCCAGAGGCACACGCAAACAGTTCTGCCACGCCCACCCACGGGTGGGCCGGCCGTGGCGGCACACCCAGAGGCAACCGCAAACCCTTCTGCACGCCCACCCACGGGTGGGCCGGCCGTCGCGGCACACCCAGTGGCACACGCAAACAGTTCTGCACGCCCACCCACGGGTGGGCCGGCCGTGGCGGCACACCCAGTGGCACACGCAAACAGTTCTGCACGCCCACCCACGGGTGGGCCGGCCGTGGCGGCACACCCAGTGGCACACGCAAACAGTTCTGCACGCCCACCCACGGGTGGGCCGGCCGTGGCGGCACACCCAGTGGCACACGCAAACAGTTCTGCACGCCCACCCACGGGTGGGCCGGCCGTGCGGCACACCCAGAGGCAACCGCAAACCCTTCTGCACGCCCACCCACGGGTGGGCCGGCCGTGGCGGCACACCCAGTGGCACACGCAAACAGTTCTGCACGCCCACCCACGGGTGGGCCGGCCGTGCGGCACACCCAGAGGCACACGCAAACAGTTCTGCACGCCCACCCACGGGTGGGCCGGCCGTGGCGGCACACCCAGAGGCAACCGCAAGCACTTCTGCACGCCCACCCACGGGTGGGCCGGCCGTGGCGGCACACCCAGAGGCAACACGCAAACACTTCTGCACGCCCACCCACGGGTGGGCCGGCCGTGGCGGCACACCCAGTGGCACACGCAAACAGTTCTGCACGCCCACCCACGGGTGGGCCGGCCGTGGCGGCACACCCAGAGGCACCACGCAGGCCCTTCTGCACGCCCACCCACGGGTGGGCCGGCCGTGGCGGCACACCCAGTGGCACACGCAAACAGTTCTGCACGCCCACCCACGGGTGGGCCGGCCGTGCGGCACACCAGTGGCACGCAAACAGTTCTGCACGCCCACCCACGGGTGGGCCGGTCGTGGCGGCACACCCAGTGGCACACGCAAACAGTTCTGCCGCCCACCCACGGGTGGGCCGGCCGTGGCGGCACACCCAGTGGCATCACGCAAACAGTTCTGCACGCCCACCCACGGGTGGGCCGGCCGTGGCGGCACACCCAGAGGCACACGCAAACAGTTCTGCACGCCCACCCACGGGTGGGCCGGCCGTGGCGGCACACCCAGAGGCACACGCAAACAGTTCTGCACGCCCACCCACGGGTGGGCCGGCCGTGGCGGCACACCCAGAGGCAACCGCAAACCCTTCTGCACGCCCACCCACGGGTGGGCCGGCCGTGCGGCACACCCAGAGGCACACGCAGGCCCTTCTGCACGCCCACCCACGGGTGGGCCGGCCGTGGCGGCACACCCAGAGGCAAACGCAAACCCTTCTGCACGCCCACCCACGGGTGGGCCGGCCGTGGCGGCACACCCAGAGGCACACGCAAACAGTTCTGCACGCCCACCCACGGGTGGGCCGGCCGTCGTGGCACACCCAGAGGCAACCGCAAACCCTTCTGCACGCCCACCCACGGGTGGGCCGGCCGTGTGGCACACCCAGTGGCACACGCAAACAGTTCTGCACGCCCACCCACGGGTGGGCCGGCCGTGGCGGCACACCCAGTGGCACACGCAAACAGTTCTGCACGCCCACCCACGGGTGGGCCGGCCGTGGCGGCACACCCAGTGGCACACGCAAACAGTTCTGCACGCCCACCCACGGGTGGGCCGGCCGTGGCGGCACACCCAGTGGCACACGCAAACAGTTCTGCACGCCCACCCACGGGTGGGCCGGCCGTCGCGGCACACCCAGAGGCAACGCAAACCCTTCTGCACGCCCACCCACGGGTGGGCCGGCCGTGCGGCACACCCAGAGGCAACGCAGACAGTTCTGCACGCCCACCCACGGGTGGGCCGGCCGTGCGACACCCAGAGGCAACGCAGGCACTTCTGCACGCCCACCCACGGGTGGGCCGGCCGTGGCGGCACACCAGAGGCAACCGCAGGCCTTCTGCACGCCCACCCACGGGTGGGCCGGCCGTGGCGGCACACCCAGAGGCACACGCCAAGCACTTCTGCACGCCCACCCACGGGTGGGCCGGCCGTGGCGGCACACCCAGAGGCAACCGCAAGCCCTTCTGCACGCCCACCCACGGGTGGGCCGGCCGTGGCGGCACACCCAGAGGCACACGCAAACAGTTCTGCACGCCCACCCACGGGTGGGCCGGCCGTGGCGGCACACCCAGAGGCACACGCAAACAGTTCTGCACGCCCACCCACGGGTGGGCCGGCCGTGGCGGCACACCCAGAGGCACACGCAAACCCTTCTGCACGCCCACCCACGGGTGGGCCGGCCGTAGCGGCACACCCAGAGGCACACGCAAACAGTTCTGCACGCCCACCCACGGGTGGAGCCGGCCGTGCGGCACACCCAGTGGCACACGCAAACAGTTCTGCACGCCCACCCACGGGTGGGCCGGCCGTGGCGGCACACCCAGTGGCACACGCAAACAGTTCTGCACGCCCACCCACGGGTGGGCCGGCCGTGGCGGCACACCCAGAGGCAACCGCAAACCCTTCTGCACGCCCACCCACGGGTGGGCCGGCCGTGGCGGCACACCCAGTGGCACACGCAAACAGTTCTGCACGCCCACCCACGGGTGGGCCGGCCGTGGCGGCACACCCAGTGGCACACGCAAACAGTTCTGCACGCCCACCCACGGGTGGGCCGGCCGTGGCGGCACACCCAGTGGCACACGCAAACAGTTCTGCACGCCCACCCACGGGTGGGCCGGCCGTGGCGGCACACCCAGTGGCATCACGCAAACAGTTCTGCACGCCCACCCACGGGTGGGCCGGCCGTGGCGGCACACCCAGTGGCACACGCAAACAGTTCTGCACGCCCACCCACGGGTGGGCCGGCCGTGGCGGCACACCCAGAGGCACACGCAAACAGTTCTGCACGCCCACCCACGGGTGGGCCGGCCGTCGCGGCACACCCAGAGGCACACGCAAACAGTTCTGCACGCCCACCCACGGGTGGGCCGGCCGTGGCGGCACACCCAGAGGCACACGCAAACCCTTCTGCACGCCCACCCACGGGTGGGCCGGCCGTCGCGGCACACCCAGAGGCACACGCAGACCCTTCTGCACGCCCACCCACGGGTGGGCCGGCCGTGGCGGCACACCCAGAGGCACACGCAAACCCTTCTGCACGCCCACCCACGGGTGGGCCGGCCGTGGCGGCACACCCAGAGGCAACGCGCAAACAGTTCTGCACGCCCACCCACGGGTGGGCCGGCCGTGGCGGCACACCCAGAGGCAACACGCAAACCCTTCTGCACGCCCACCCACGGGTGGGCCGGCCGTGGCGGCACACCCAGAGGCAACCGCAGGCCCTTCTGCACGCCCACCCACGGGTGGGCCGGCCGTGGCGGCACACCCAGTGGCACACGCAAACAGTTCTGCACGCCCACCCACGGGTGGGCCGGCCGTGCGGCACACCCAGAGGCAACCGCAGACCCTTCTGCACGCCCACCCACGGGTGGGCCGGCCGTCGCGGCACACCCAGAGGCACACGCAAACAGTTCTGCACGCCCACCCACGGGTGGGCCGGCCGTGGCGGCACACCCAGAGGCACACGCAAACCCTTCTGCACGCCCACCCACGGGTGGGCCGGCCGTGGCGGCACACCCAGAGGCAACCGCAGACCCTTCTGCACGCCCACCCACGGGTGGGCCGGCCGTGCGGCACACCCAGTGGCACACGCAAACAGTTCTGCACGCCCACCCACGGGTGGGCCGGCCGTGGCGGCACACCCAGAGGCACACGCAAACACTTCTGCACGCCCACCCACGGGTGGGCCGGCCGTGGCGGCACACCCAGTGGCACACGCAAACAGTTCTGCACGCCCACCCACGGGTGGGCCGGCCGTGGCGGCACACCCAGTGGCACACGCAAACAGTTCTGCACGCCCACCCACGGGTGGGCCGGCCGTGGCGGCACACCCAGAGGCAACCGCAAACACTTCTGCACGCCCACCCACGGGTGGGCCGGCCGTGGCGGCACACCCAGAGGCAACGCGCAGGCCCTTCTGCACGCCCACCCACGGGTGGGCCGGCCGTGGCGGCACACCCAGAGGCAACCGCAGGCCCTTCTGCACGCCCACCCACGGGTGGGCCGGCCGTGGCGGCACACCCAGTGGCACACGCAAACAGTTCTGCACGCCCACCCACGGGTGGAGCCGGCCGTCGCGGCACACCCAGAGGCACACGCAAGCCCTTCTGCACGCCCACCCACGGGTGGGCGGCCGTGGCGGCACCCAGTGGCACACGCAAACAGTTCTGCACGCCCACCCACGGGTGGGCCGGCCGTCGCGGCACACCCAGTGGCACACGCAAACAGTTCTGCACGCCCACCCACGGGTGGGCCGGCCGTGGCGGCACACCCAGTGGCACACGCAAACACTTCTGCACGCCCACCCACGGGTGGGCCGGCCGTCGTGACACACCCAGAGGCACACGCAGGCCCTTCTGCACGCCCACCCACGGGTGGGCCGGCCGTGGCGGCACACCCAGAGGCACACGCAAACCCTTCTGCACGCCCACCCACGGGTGGGCCGGCCGTGGCGGCACACCCAGTGGCACACGCAAACAGTTCTGCACGCCCACCCACGGGTGGGCCGGCCGTGGCGGCACACCCAGTGGCACACGCAAACAGTTCTGCACGCCCACCCACGGGTGGGCCGGCCGTGCGGCACACCCAGAGGCACACGCAAACCCTTCTGCACGCCCACCCACGGGTGGGCCGGCCGTGGCGGCACACCCAGAGGCACACGCAAACCCTTCTGCACGCCCACCCACGGGTGGGCCGGCCGTGGCGGCACACCCAGAGGCACACGCAAACAGTTCTGCACGCCCACCCACGGGTGGGCCGGCCGTGGCGGCACACCAGTGGCACACGCAAACAGTTCTGCACGCCCACCCACGGGTGGGCCGGCCGTGGCGGCACACCCAGAGGCACACGCAGACAGTTCTGCACGCCCACCCACGGGTGGGCCGGCCGTGGCGGCACACCCAGAGGCACACGCAAACAGTTCTGCACGCCCACCCACGGGTGGGCCGGCCGTCGCGGCACACCCAGTGGCACACGCAAACAGTTCTGCACGCCCACCCACGGGTGGGCCGGCCGTGGCGGCACACCCAGAGGCAACCGCAAACAGTTCTGCACGCCCACCCACGGGTGGGCCGGCCGTGGCGGCACACCCAGTGGCACACGCAAACAGTTCTGCACGCCCACCCACGGGTGGGCCGGCCGTGGCGGCACACCCAGTGGCACACGCAAACAGTTCTGCACGCCCACCCACGGGTGGGCCGGCCGTGGCGGCACACCCAGAGGCACACGCCAAACCCTTCTGCACGCCCACCCACGGGTGGGCCGGCCGTGGCGGCACACCCAGAGGCACACGCAGGCACTTCTGCACGCCCACCCACGGGTGGGCCGGCCGTGCGGCACACCCAGAGGCACACGCAAACAGTTCTGCACGCCCACCCACGGGTGGGCCGGCCGTGGCGGCACACCCAGAGGCACACGCAAACAGTTCTGCACGCCCACCCACGGGTGGGCCGGCCGTGGCGGCACACCCAGTGGCACACGCAAACACTTCTGCACGCCCACCCACGGGTGGAGCCGGCCGTGGCGGCACACCCAGTGGCACACGCAAACAGTTCTGCACGCCCACCCACGGGTGGGCCGGCCGTGGCGGCACACCCAGTGGCACACGCAAACAGTTCTGCACGCCCACCCACGGGTGGGCCGGCCGTGGCGGCACACCCAGTGGCACACGCAAACAGTTCTGCACGCCCACCCACGGGTGGGCCGGCCGTGGCGGCACACCCAGTGGCACACGCAAACAGTTCTGCACGCCCACCCACGGGTGGAGCCGGCCGTGGCGGCACACCCAGAGGCAACGCGCAAACACTTCTGCACGCCCACCCACGGGTGGGCCGGCCGTGGCGGCACACCCAGAGGCAACGCGCAAACAGTTCTGCACGCCCACCCACGGGTGGGCCGGCCGTGGCGGCACACCAGAGGCAACCGCAGACCCTTCTGCACGCCCACCCACGGGTGGGCCGGCCGTGGCGACACACCCAGAGGCAACACGCAAGCACTTCTGCACGCCCACCCACGGGTGGGCCGGCCGTGGCGGCACACCCAGAGGCAACCGCAAGCCCTTCTGCACGCCCACCCACGGGTGGGCCGGCCGTGGCGGCACACCCAGAGGCAACGCAGGCACTTCTGCACGCCCACCACGGGTGGGCCGGCCGTGGCGGCACACCCAGAGGCACACGCAAACAGTTCTGCACGCCCACCCACGGGTGGGCCGGCCGTGGCGGCACACCCAGAGGCACACGCAAACAGTTCTGCACGCCCACCCACGGGTGGGCCGGCCGTGGCGGCACACCCAGAGGCAACCGCAAACCCTTCTGCACGCCCACCCACGGGTGGGCCGGCCGTCGCGGCACACCCAGTGGCACACGCAAACAGTTCTGCACGCCCACCCACGGGTGGGCCGGCCGTGGCGGCACACCCAGTGGCACACGCAAACAGTTCTGCACGCCCACCCACGGGTGGGCCGGCCGTGGCGGCACACCCAGAGGCAACCGCAAACACTTCTGCACGCCCACCCACGGGTGGGCCGGCCGTGGCGGCACACCCAGTGGCACACGCAAACAGTTCTGCACGCCCACCCACGGGTGGGCCGGCCGTGCGGCACACCCAGAGGCACACGCAAACAGTTCTGCCGCCCACCCACGGGTGGGCCGGCCGTGGCGGCACACCCAGTGGCATCACGCAAACAGTTCTGCACGCCCACCCACGGGTGGGCCGGCCGTGGCGGCACACCCAGAGGCACACGCAAACAGCCTTCTGCACGCCCACCCACGGGTGGGCCGGCCGTGGCGGCACACCCAGTGGCACACGCAAACAGTTCTGCACGCCCACCCACGGGTGGGCCGGCCGTGGCGGCACACCCAGAGGCACACGCAAACAGTTCTGCACGCCCACCCACGGGTGGGCCGGCCGTGGCGGCACACCCAGAGGCAACCGCCAAACACTTCTGCACGCCCACCCACGGGTGGGCCGGCCGTCGCGGCACACCCAGAGGCACACGCAAACCCTTCTGCACGCCCACCCACGGGTGGGCCGGCCGTGCGGCACACCCAGAGGCAACCGCAAACCCTTCTGCACGCCCACCCACGGGTGGGCCGGCCGTGGCGGCACACCCAGTGGCACACGCAAACAGTTCTGCACGCCCACCCACGGGTGGGCCGGCCGTGGCGGCACACCCAGAGGCAACACGCAAACCGTTCTGCACGCCCACCCACGGGTGGGCCGGCCGTGCGGCACACCCAGAGGCAACCGCAAACACTTCTGCACGCCCACCCACGGGTGGGCCGGCCGTGGCGGCACACCCAGTGGCACACGCAAACAGTTCTGCACGCCCACCCACGGGTGGGCCGGCCGTGCGGCACACCCAGAGGCAACCGCAAGCCCTTCTGCACGCCCACCCACGGGTGGGCCGGCCGTGCGGCACACCCAGAGGCACACGCAAACAGTTCTGCACGCCCACCCACGGGTGGGCCGGCCGTGGCGGCACACCCAGAGGCAACGCAGACCCTTCTGCACGCCCACCCACGGGTGGGCCGGCCGTGGCGGCACACCCAGAGGCACACGCAAACCCTTCTGCACGCCCACCCACGGGTGGGCCGGCCGTGCGGCACACCCAGTGGCACACGCAAACAGTTCTGCACGCCCACCCACGGGTGGGCCGGCCGTGGCGGCACACCCAGTGGCACACGCAAACAGTTCTGCACGCCCACCCACGGGTGGGCCGGCCGTCGTGGCACACCCAGTGGCACACGCAAACAGTTCTGCACGCCCACCCACGGGTGGGCCGGCCGTGGCGGCACACCCAGAGGCAACCGCAAACCGTTCTGCACGCCCACCCACGGGTGGGCCGGCCGTGGCGGCACACCCAGAGGCACACGCAAACAGTTCTGCACGCCCACCCACGGGTGGGCCGGCCGTGGCGGCACACCCAGAGGCACACGCAAGCCGTTCTGCACGCCCACCCACGGGTGGGCCGGCCGTGGCGGCACACCCAGAGGCAACCGCAAACCCTTCTGCACGCCCACCCACGGGTGGGCCGGCCGTGGCGGCACACCCAGTGGCACACGCAAACAGTTCTGCACGCCCACCCACGGGTGGGCCGGCCGTGGCGGCACACCCAGAGGCACACGCAAACAGTTCTGCACGCCCACCCACGGGTGGGCGGCCGTGGCGGCACACCCAGTGGCACACGCAAACAGTTCTGCACGCCCACCCACGGGTGGGCCGGCCGTGGCGGCACACCCAGTGGCACGCATAAACAGTTCTGCACGCCCACCCACGGGTGGAGCCGGCCGTGGCGGCACACCCAGTGGCACACGCAAACAGTTCTGCACGCCCACCCACGGGTGGGCCGGCCGTCGCGGCACACCCAGAGGCACACGCAAGCACTTCTGCACGCCCACCCACGGGTGGGCCGGCCGCGGCGGCACACCCAGAGGCAACCGCAAACCCTTCTGCACGCCCACCCACGGGTGGGCCGGCCGTGGCGGCACACCCAGTGGCACACGCAAACAGTTCTGCACGCCCACCCACGGGTGGGCCGGCCGTGGCGGCACACCCAGTGGCACACGCAAACAGTTCTGCACGCCCACCCACGGGTGGGCCGGCCGTGGCGGCACACCCAGAGGCAACCGCAAACCCTTCTGCACGCCCACCCACGGGTGGGCCGGCCGTGGCGGCACACCCAGAGGCAACCGCAAACCCTTCTGCACGCCCACCCACGGGTGGGCCGGCCGTGGCGGCACACCCAGTGGCACACGCAAACAGTTCTGCACGCCCACCCACGGGTGGGCCGGCCGTGGCGGCACACCCAGTGGCACACGCAAACAGTTCTGCACGCCCACCCACGGGTGGAGCCGGCCGTGGCGGCACACCCAGAGGCAACACGCAAACACTTCTGCACGCCCACCCACGGGTGGGCCGGCCGTGGCGGCACACCCAGAGGCACACGCAAACACTTCTGCACGCCCACCCACGGGTGGGCCGGCCGTGGCGGCACACCCAGTGGCACACGCAAACCGTTCTGCACGCCCACCCACGGGTGGGCCGGCCGTGGCGGCACACCCAGTGGCACACGCAAACAGTTCTGCACGCCCACCCACGGGTGGGCCGGCCGTGGCGGCACACCCAGTGGCACACGCAAACAGTTCTGCACGCCCACCCACGGGTGGGCCGGCCGTGCGGCACACCCAGAGGCAACCGCAAACCCTTCTGCACGCCCACCCACGGGTGGGCCGGCCGTGCGGCACACCCAGAGGCAACCGCAAACCGTTCTGCACGCCCACCCACGGGTGGGCCGGCCGTCGCGGCACACCCAGTGGCACACGCATAAACAGTTCTGCACGCCCACCCACGGGTGGGCCGGCCGTGCGGCACACCCAGAGGCAACACGCAAGCCCTTCTGCACGCCCACCCACGGGTGGGCCGGCCGTGCGGCACACCCAGAGGCAACCGCAAACCCTTCTGCACGCCCACCCACGGGTGGGCCGGCCGTGGCGGCACACCCAGTGGCACACGCAAACAGTTCTGCACGCCCACCCACGGGTGGGCCGGCCGTGCGGCACACCCAGAGGCACACGCAAGCAGTTCTGCACGCCCACCCACGGGTGGGCCGGCCGTGGCGGCACACCCAGAGGCAACCGCAGACCCTTCTGCACGCCCACCCACGGGTGGGCCGGCCGTCGCGGCACACCCAGTGGCACACGCAAACAGTTCTGCACGCCCACCCACGGGTGGGCCGGCCGTGGCGGCACACCCAGAGGCACACGCAAACACTTCTGCACGCCCACCCACGGGTGGGCCGGCCGTGGCGGCACACCCAGAGGCACACGCAAACCGTTCTGCACGCCCACCCACGGGTGGGCCGGCCGTGGCGGCACACCCAGTGGCACACGCAAACAGTTCTGCACGCCCACCCACGGGTGGGCCGGCCGTGGCGGCACACCCAGAGGCAACACGCAAACACTTCTGCACGCCCACCCACGGGTGGGCCGGCCGTGGCGGCACACCCAGTGGCACACGCAAACAGTTCTGCACGCCCACCCACGGGTGGGCCGGCCGTGGCGGCACACCCAGTGGCACCGCATAAACAGTTCTGCACGCCCACCCACGGGTGGGCCGGCCGTGGCGGCACACCCAGAGGCAACACGCAGACAGTTCTGCACGCCCACCCACGGGTGGGCCGGCCGTGGCGGCACACCCAGAGGCAACACGCAAACACTTCTGCACGCCCACCCACGGGTGGGCCGGCCGTGCGGCACACCCAGTGGCACACGCAAACAGTTCTGCACGCCCACCCACGGGTGGGCCGGCCGTGGCGGCACACCCAGAGGCACACGCAAACAGTTCTGCACGCCCACCCACGGGTGGGCCGGCCGTGGCGGCACACCCAGAGGCAACCGCAAACCCTTCTGCACGCCCACCCACGGGTGGGCCGGCCGTGGCGGCACACCCAGTGGCACACGCAAACAGTTCTGCACGCCCACCCACGGGTGGGCCGGCCGTGGCGGCACACCAGTGGCACACGCAAACAGTTCTGCACGCCCACCCACGGGTGGGCCGGCCGTGGCGGCACACCCAGAGGCAACCGCAAGCACTTCTGCACGCCCACCCACGGGTGGGCCGGCCGTGGCGGCACACCCAGTGGCACACGCAAACAGTTCTGCACGCCCACCCACGGGTGGGCCGGCCGTGGCGGCACACCCAGTGGCACACGCAAACAGTTCTGCACGCCCACCCACGGGTGGGCCGGCCGTGGCGGCACACCCAGAGGCAACCGCAAACCCTTCTGCACGCCCACCCACGGGTGGGCCGGCCGTGGCGGCACACCCAGTGGCACACGCAAACAGTTCTGCACGCCCACCCACGGGTGGGCCGGCCGTCGGCGGCACACCCAGTGGCACACGCAAACAGTTCTGCACGCCCACCCACGGGTGGGCCGGCCGTGCGGCACACCCAGTGGCACACGCAAACAGTTCTGCACGCCCACCCACGGGTGGAGCCGGCCGTCGCGGCACACCCAGAGGCAACGCGCAAACACTTCTGCACGCCCACCCACGGGTGGGCCGGCCGTGGCGGCACACCAGTGGCACACGCAAACAGTTCTGCACGCCCACCCACGGGTGGGCCGGCCGTGGCGGCACACCCAGTGGCACACGCAAACAGTTCTGCACGCCCACCCACGGGTGGGCCGGCCGTGGCGGCACACCCAGAGGCAACCGCAGGCCCTTCTGCACGCCCACCCACGGGTGGGCCGGCCGTCGCGGCACACCCAGAGGCAACCGCAAACCCTTCTGCACGCCCACCCACGGGTGGGCCGGCCGTGGCGGCACACCCAGTGGCACACGCAAACAGTTCTGCACGCCCACCCACGGGTGGGCCGGCCGTCGCGGCACACCCAGAGGCACACGCAGGCCCTTCTGCACGCCCACCCACGGGTGGGCCGGCCGTAGCGGCACACCCAGAGGCAACCGCAAACAGTTCTGCACGCCCACCCACGGGTGGGCCGGCCGTGGCGGCACACCCAGTGGCACACGCAAACAGTTCTGCACGCCCACCCACGGGTGGGCCGGCCGTGCGGCACACCCAGAGGCAACCGCAGACCCTTCTGCACGCCCACCCACGGGTGGGCCGGCCGTGGTGGCACACCCAGAGGCAACCGCAAGCCCTTCTGCACGCCCACCCACGGGTGGGCCGGCCGTGGCGGCACAGCCAGTGGCACACGCAAACAGTTCTGCACGCCCACCCACGGGTGGGCCGGCCGTGCGGCACACCCAGTGGCACACGCAAACCGTTCTGCACGCCCACCCACGGGTGGGCCGGCCGTGGCGGCACACCCAGAGGCAACCGCAAACCCTTCTGCACGCCCACCCACGGGTGGGCCGGCCGTGCGGCACACCCAGAGGCAACCGCAAACAGTTCTGCACGCCCACCCACGGGTGGGCCGGCCGTGGCGGCACACCCAGTGGCACACGCAAACAGTTCTGCACGCCCACCCACGGGTGGGCCGGCCGTAGCGGCACACCCAGTGGCACACGCAAACAGTTCTGCACGCCCACCCACGGGTGGGCCGGCCGTGGCGGCACACCCAGAGGCAACACGCAAGCCCTTCTGCACGCCCACCCACGGGTGGGCCGGCCGTAGCGGCACACCCAGAGGCACACGCAAACAGTTCTGCACGCCCACCCACGGGTGGGCCGGCCGTGGCGGCACACCCAGAGGCAACCGCAAACCCTTCTGCACGCCCACCCACGGGTGGGCCGGCCGTGCGGCACACCCAGAGGCAACCGCAAGCCCTTCTGCACGCCCACCCACGGGTGGAGCCGGCCGTCGCGGCACACCCAGAGGCACACGCAAACAGTTCTGCACGCCCACCCACGGGTGGGCCGGCCGTGGCGGCACACCCAGTGGCACACGCAAACAGTTCTGCACGCCCACCCACGGGTGGGCCGGCCGTGGCGGCACACCCAGAGGCAACCGCAGGCCCTTCTGCACGCCCACCCACGGGTGGGCCGGCCGTGGCGGCACACCCAGTGGCACACGCAAACAGTTCTGCACGCCCACCCACGGGTGGGCCGGCCGTCGCGGCACACCCAGAGGCAACCGCAAACCCTTCTGCACGCCCACCCACGGGTGGGCCGGCCGTGGCGGCACACCCAGTGGCACACGCAAACAGTTCTGCACGCCCACCCACGGGTGGGCCGGCCGTGGCGGCACACCCAGAGGCAACACGCAAACCGTTCTGCACGCCCACCCACGGGTGGGCCGGCCGTGGCGGCACACCCAGAGGCAACACGCAAGCCCTTCTGCACGCCCACCCACGGGTGGGCCGGCCGTGGCGGCACACCCAGTGGCACACGCAAACAGTTCTGCACGCCCACCCACGGGTGGGCCGGCCGTGGCGGCACACCCAGTGGCACACGCAAACAGTTCTGCACGCCCACCCACGGGTGGGCCGGCCGTGGCGGCACACCCAGAGGCAACACGCAGGCACTTCTGCACGCCCACCCACGGGTGGGCCGGCCGTGCGGCACACCCAGAGGCAACCGCCAGGCCCTTCTGCACGCCCACCCACGGGTGGGCCGGCCGTGGCGGCACACCCAGTGGCACACGCAAACAGTTCTGCACGCCCACCCACGGGTGGGCCGGCCGTGGCGGCACACCCAGAGGCACACGCAAGCCCTTCTGCACGCCCACCCACGGGTGGGCCGGCCGTCGCGGCACACCCAGAGGCAACCGCAAGCCCTTCTGCACGCCCACCCACGGGTGGGCCGGCCGTGGCTGCACACCCAGTGGCACACGCAAACAGTTCTGCACGCCCACCCACGGGTGGGCCGGCCGTGCGGCACACCCAGAGGCACACGCAAACCGTTCTGCACGCCCACCCACGGGTGGGCCGGCCGTGCGGCACACCCAGAGGCAACCGCAAACCCTTCTGCACGCCCACCCACGGGTGGGCCGGCCGTGGCGGCACACCCAGAGGCACACGCAAACCCTTCTGCACGCCCACCCACGGGTGGGCCGGCCGTGGCGGCACACCCAGAGGCACACGCAAACAGTTCTGCACGCCCACCCACGGGTGGGCCGGCCGTGGCGGCACACCCAGAGGCAACCGCAAACCCTTCTGCACGCCCACCCACGGGTGGGCCGGCCGTGGCGGCACACCCAGAGGCAACACGCAAACAGTTCTGCACGCCCACCCACGGGTGGGCCGGCCGTGGCGGCACACCCAGTGGCACACGCAAACAGTTCTGCACGCCCACCCACGGGTGGGCCGGCCGTGGCGGCACACCCAGTGGCACACGCAAACAGTTCTGCACGCCCACCCACGGGTGGGCCGGCCGTGGCGGCACACCCAGAGGCACACGCAGACCCTTCTGCACGCCCACCCACGGGTGGGCCGGCCGTGCGGCACACCCAGAGGCACACGCAAACAGTTCTGCACGCCCACCCACGGGTGGGCCGGCCGTGGCGGCACACCCAGAGGCAACCGCAAACCCTTCTGCACGCCCACCCACGGGTGGGCCGGCCGTGGCGGCACACCCAGAGGCAACCGCAGGCCCTTCTGCACGCCCACCCACGGGTGGAGCCGGCCGTGGCGGCACACCCAGAGGCACACGCAAACAGTTCTGCACGCCCACCCACGGGTGGGCCGGCCGTGTCGGCACACCCAGTGGCACACGCAAACAGTTCTGCACGCCCACCCACGGGTGGGCCGGCCGTGGCGGCACACCCAGTGGCACACGCCAAACAGTTCTGCACGCCCACCCACGGGTGGGCCGGCCGTGGCGGCACACCCAGAGGCAACGCAGGCACTTCTGCACGCCCACCCACGGGTGGGCCGGCCGTGCGGCACACCCAGAGGCAACCGCAAACCCTTCTGCACGCCCACCCACGGGTGGGCCGGCCGTGGCGGCACACCCAGTGGCACACGCAAACAGTTCTGCACGCCCACCCACGGGTGGGCCGGCCGTCGCGGCACACCCAGAGGCACCACGCAGGCACTTCTGCACGCCCACCCACGGGTGGGCCGGCCGTGGCGGCACACCCAGTGGCACACGCAAACAGTTCTGCACGCCCACCCACGGGTGGGCCGGCCGTAGCGGCACACCCAGTGGCACACGCAAACAGTTCTGCACGCCCACCCACGGGTGGGCCGGCCGTGGCGGCACACCCAGAGGCACACGCAGGCCCTTCTGCACGCCCACCCACGGGTGGGCCGGCCGTGGCGGCACACCCAGAGGCAACCGCAAACCCTTCTGCACGCCCACCCACGGGTGCGCCGGCCGTGGCGGCACACCCAGTGGCACACGCAAACAGTTCTGCACGCCCACCCACGGGTGGGCCGGCCGTGGCGGCACACCCAGAGGCAACGCAGACACTTCTGCACGCCCACCCACGGGTGGGCCGGCCGTGGCGGCACACCCAGAGGCAACCGCAGGCCCTTCTGCACGCCCACCCACGGGTGGGCCGGCCGTCGCGGCACACCCAGTGGCACACGCAAACAGTTCTGCACGCCCACCCACGGGTGGGCCGGCCGTGGCGGCACACCCAGTGGCACACGCAAACAGTTCTGCACGCCCACCCACGGGTGGGCCGGCCGTGGCGGCACACCCAGAGGCAAATGCAGGCACTTCTGCACGCCCACCCACGGGTGGGCCGGCCGTGGCGGCACACCCAGTGGCACACGCAAACAGTTCTGCACGCCCACCCACGGGTGGGCCGGCCGTGGCGGCACACCCAGTGGCACACGCAAACAGTTCTGCACGCCCACCCACGGGTGGGCCGGCCGTGGCGGCACACCCAGAGGCAACCGCAAACCCTTCTGCACGCCCACCCACGGGTGGGCCGGCCGTGGCGGCACATCCAGTGGCACACGCAAACAGTTCTGCACGCCCACCCACGGGTGGGCCGGCCGTGGCGGCACACCCAGTGGCACACGCAAACAGTTCTGCACGCCCACCCACGGGTGGGCCGGCCGTGGCGGCACACCCAGTGGCACACGCAAACAGTTCTGCACGCCCACCCACGGGTGGGCCGGCCGTGGCGGCACACCCAGAGGCAACGCAAGCACTTCTGCACGCCCACCCACGGGTGGGCCGGCCGTGCGGCACACCCAGTGGCACACGCAAACAGTTCTGCACGCCCACCCACGGGTGGGCCGGCCGTGCGGCACACCCAGTGGCACACGCAAACAGTTCTGCACGCCCACCCACGGGTGGGCCGGCCGTGCGGCACACCCAGAGGCAACCGCAGGCCCTTCTGCACGCCCACCCACGGGTGGGCCGGCCGTGGCGGCACACCCAGAGGCAACCGCAAACACTTCTGCACGCCCACCCACGGGTGGGCCGGCCGTGCGGCACACCCAGTGGCACACGCAAACAGTTCTGCACGCCCACCCACGGGTGGGCCGGCCGTGGCGGCACACCCAGAGGCACACGCAGAGCCCTTCTGCACGCCCACCCACGGGTGGGCCGGCCGTGGCGGCACACCCAGAGGCACACGCAAACAGTTCTGCACGCCCACCCACGGGTGGGCCGGCCGTGCGGCACACCCAGTGGCACACGCAAACAGTTCTGCACGCCCACCCACGGGTGGGCCGGCCGTGGCGGCACACCCAGAGGCAACCGCAGACCCTTCTGCACGCCCACCCACGGGTGGGCCGGCCGTGGCGGCACACCCAGAGGCACACGCAGACCGTTCTGCACGCCCACCCACGGGTGGGCCGGCCGTGGCGGCACACCCAGTGGCACACGCAAACAGTTCTGCACGCCCACCCACGGGTGGGCCGGCCGTGGCGGCACACCCAGAGGCACACGCAAGCCCTTCTGCACGCCCACCCACGGGTGGGCCGGCCGTGCGGCACACCCAGAGGCAACCGCAAACCCTTCTGCACGCCCACCCACGGGTGGGCCGGCCGTGCGGCACACCCAGAGGCAACCGCAAACAGTTCTGCACGCCCACCCACGGGTGGGCCGGCCGTGGCGGCACACCCAGTGGCACACGCAAACAGTTCTGCACGCCCACCCACGGGTGGGCCGGCCGTAGCGGCACACCCAGTGGCACCACGCAAACAGTTCTGCACGCCCACCCACGGGTGGGCCGGCCGTCGCGGCACACCCAGAGGCACACGCAAACCCTTCTGCACGCCCACCCACGGGTGGGCCGGCCGTGGCGGCACACCCAGAGGCACACGCAAACAGTTCTGCACGCCCACCCACGGGTGGGCCGGCCGTGGCGGCACACCCAGAGGCACACGCAAACACTTCTGCACGCCCACCCACGGGTGGGCCGGCCGTGGCGGCACACCCAGAGGCAACCGCAGGCCCTTCTGCACGCCCACCCACGGGTGGGCCGGCCGTCGCGGCACACCCAGAGGCACACGCAAACAGTTCTGCACGCCCACCCACGGGTGGGCCGGCCGTGGCGGCACACCCAGTGGCACACGCAAACAGTTCTGCACGCCCACCCACGGGTGGGCCGGCCGTCGCGGCACACCCAGAGGCAACCGCAGGCCCTTCTGCACGCCCACCCACGGGTGGGCCGGCCGTCGCGGCACACCCAGTGGCACACGCAAACAGTTCTGCACGCCCACCCACGGGTGGGCCGGCCGTGGCGGCACACCCAGAGGCAACCGCAAACCGTTCTGCACGCCCACCCACGGGTGGAGCCGGCCGTGGCGGCACACCCAGAGGCAACCGCAAACAGTTCTGCACGCCCACCCACGGGTGGGCCGGCCGTGGCGGCACACCCAGAGGCAACCGCAAGCACTTCTGCACGCCCACCCACGGGTGGGCCGGCCGTGCGGCACACCCAGTGGCACACGCAAACAGTTCTGCACGCCCACCCACGGGTGGGCCGGCCGTGGCGGCACACCCAGTGGCACACGCAAACAGTTCTGCACGCCCACCCACGGGTGGGCCGGCCGTGCGGCACACCCAGAGGCAACACGCAGACCCTTCTGCACGCCCACCCACGGGTGGGCCGGCCGTGCGGCACACCCAGAGGCAACGCACAGACCCTTCTGCACGCCCACCCACGGGTGGGCCGGCCGTGGCGGCACACCCAGTGGCACACGCAAACAGTTCTGCACGCCCACCCACGGGTGGGCCGGCCGTGTGGCACACCCAGAGGCACACGCAAGCCCTTCTGCACGCCCACCCACGGGTGGGCCGGCCGTGGCGGCACACCCAGTGGCACACGCAAACAGTTCTGCACGCCCACCCACGGGTGGAGCCGGCCGTGGCGGCACACCCAGAGGCACACGCAAACAGTTCTGCACGCCCACCCACGGGTGGGCCGGCCGTGGCGGCACACCCAGAGGCAACACGCAAACCGTTCTGCACGCCCACCCACGGGTGGGCCGGCCGTGGCGGCACACCCAGTGGCACACGCAAACAGTTCTGCACGCCCACCCACGGGTGGGCCGGCCGTGGCGGCACACCCAGTGGCACACGCAAACAGTTCTGCACGCCCACCCACGGGTGGGCCGGCCGTGGCGGCACACCCAGAGGCAACACGCAAACCGTTCTGCACGCCCACCCACGGGTGGGCCGGCCGTGGCGGCACACCCAGAGGCAACCGCAAACCCTTCTGCACGCCCACCCACGGGTGGGCCGGCCGTGGCGGCACACCCAGAGGCAACGCGCAAACAGTTCTGCACGCCCACCCACGGGTGGGCCGGCCGTGGCGGCACACCCAGTGGCACACGCATAAACAGTTCTGCACGCCCACCCACGGGTGGGCCGGCCGTGGCGGCACACCCAGTGGCACACGCAAACAGTTCTGCACGCCCACCCACGGGTGGGCCGGCCGTGGCGGCACACCCAGAGGCAACCGCAAGCCCTTCTGCACGCCCACCCACGGGTGGGCCGGCCGTGGCGGCACACCCAGTGGCACACGCAAACAGTTCTGCACGCCCACCCACGGGTGGGCCGGCCGTGGCGGCACACCCAGAGGCACACGCAAACACTTCTGCACGCCCACCCACGGGTGGGCCGGCCGTGGCGGCACACCCAGAGGCACACGCAAACAGTTCTGCACGCCCACCCACGGGTGGGCCGGCCGTGTCGGCACACCCAGTGGCACACGCAAACAGTTCTGCACGCCCACCCACGGGTGGGCCGGCCGTGGCGGCACACCCAGAGGCAACCGCAGGCCCTTCTGCACGCCCACCCACGGGTGGGCCGGCCGTCGCGGCACACCCAGAGGCACACGCAAACAGTTCTGCACGCCCACCCACGGGTGGGCCGGCCGTGGCGGCACACCCAGTGGCACACGCAAACAGTTCTGCACGCCCACCCACGGGTGGGCCGGCCGTGGCGGCACACCCAGAGGCAACCGCAGGCCCTTCTGCACGCCCACCCACGGGTGGAGCCGGCCGTGCGGCACACCCAGTGGCACACGCAAACAGTTCTGCACGCCCACCCACGGGTGGGCCGGCCGTGGCGGCACACCCAGAGGCAACCGCAAACCGTTCTGCACGCCCACCCACGGGTGGGCCGGCCGTGGCGGCACACCCAGAGGCACACGCAAACAGTTCTGCACGCCCACCCACGGGTGGGCCGGCCGTGGCGGCACACCCAGAGGCACACGCAAGCACTTCTGCACGCCCACCCACGGGTGGGCCGGCCGTGGCGGCACACCCAGTGGCACACGCAAACAGTTCTGCACGCCCACCCACGGGTGGGCCGGCCGTGCGGCACACCCAGTGGCACACGCAAACAGTTCTGCACGCCCACCCACGGGTGGGCCGGCCGTGCGGCACACCCAGAGGCAACCGCAGGCCCTTCTGCACGCCCACCCACGGGTGGGCCGGCCGTGCGGCACACCCAGAGGCAACCGCAAACCCTTCTGCACGCCCACCCACGGGTGGGCCGGCCGTGGCGGCACACCCAGTGGCACACGCAAACAGTTCTGCACGCCCACCCACGGGTGGGCCGGCCGTGGCGGCACACCCAGAGCCCCACGCATGCCCTTCTGCACGCCCACCCACGGGTGGGCCGGCCGTGGCGGCACACCCAGAGGCAACCGCAAACAGTTCTGCACGCCCACCCACGGGTGGGCCGGCCGTGGCGGCACACCCAGTGGCACACGCAAACAGTTCTGCACGCCCACCCACGGGTGGGCCGGCCGTGGCGGCACACCCAGAGGCACACGCAAACCCTTCTGCACGCCCACCCACGGGTGGGCCGGCCGTGGCGGCACACCCAGAGGCAACTGCAGGCCCTTCTGCACGCCCACCCACGGGTGGGCCGGCCGTGGCGGCACACCCAGTGGCACACGCAAAGAGTTCTGCACGCCCACCCACGGGTGGGCCGGCCGTGGCGGCACACCCAGAGGCACACGCAAACAGTTCTGCACGCCCACCCACGGGTGGGCCGGCCGTGGCGGCACACCCAGAGGCAACCGCAGGCCCTTCTGCACGCCCACCCACGGGTGGGCCGGCCGTGGCGGCACACCCAGAGGCAACCGCAAACCCTTCTGCACGCCCACCCACGGGTGGGCCGGCCGTGGCGGCACACCCAGTGGCACACGCAAACAGTTCTGCACGCCCACCCACGGGTGGAGCCGGCCGTGGCGGCACACCCAGTGGCACACGCCAAACAGTTCTGCACGCCCACCCACGGGTGGGCCGGCCGTGCGGCACACCCAGAGGCACACGCAAACCGTTCTGCACGCCCACCCACGGGTGGGCCGGCCGTGGCGGCACACCCAGTGGCACACGCAAACAGTTCTGCACGCCCACCCACGGGTGGGCCGGCCGTGGCGGCACACCCAGAGGCACACGCAAACAGTTCTGCACGCCCACCCACGGGTGGGCCGGCCGTGGCGGCACACCCAGAGGCAACCGCAAACCCTTCTGCACGCCCACCCACGGGTGGGCCGGCCGTGGCGGCACACCCAGAGGCAACCGCAGACACTTCTGCACGCCCACCCACGGGTGGGCCGGCCGTAGCGGCACACCCAGTGGCACACGCAAACAGTTCTGCACGCCCACCCACGGGTGGGCCGGCCGTGTCGGCACACCCAGTGGCACACGCAAACAGTTCTGCACGCCCACCCACGGGTGGGCCGGCCGTGCGGCACACCCAGAGGCAACCGCAAGCCCTTCTGCACGCCCACCCACGGGTGGAGCCGGCCGTGGCGGCACACCCAGTGGCACACGCAAACAGTTCTGCACGCCCACCCACGGGTGGGCCGGCCGTGCGGCACACCCAGAGGCACACGCAAACCGTTCTGCACGCCCACCCACGGGTGGGCCGGCCGTCGCGGCACACCCAGAGGCACACGCAAACAGTTCTGCACGCCCACCCACGGGTGGGCCGGCCGTGGCGGCACACCCAGAGGCAACACGCAAACCGTTCTGCACGCCCACCCACGGGTGGGCCGGCCGTGGCGGCACACCCAGAGGCAACCGCAAGCCCTTCTGCACGCCCACCCACGGGTGGGCCGGCCGTGCGGCACACCCAGTGGCACACGCAAACAGTTCTGCACGCCCACCCACGGGTGGGCCGGCCGTGCGGCACACCCAGTGGCACACGCAAACAGTTCTGCACGCCCACCCACGGGTGGGCCGGCCGTGCGGCACACCCAGAGGCAACACGCAGACCCTTCTGCACGCCCACCCACGGGTGGGCCGGCCGTGGCGGCACACCCAGAGGCAACCGCAAACCGTTCTGCACGCCCACCCACGGGTGGGCCGGCCGTGGCGGCACACCCAGTGGCACACGCAAACAGTTCTGCACGCCCACCCACGGGTGGGCCGGCCGTGCGGCACACCCAGAGGCACACGCAAAGCACTTCTGCACGCCCACCCACGGGTGGAGCCGGCCGTCGCGGCACACCCAGAGGCAACCGCAAACCCTTCTGCACGCCCACCCACGGGTGGGCCGGCCGTGGCGGCACACCCAGTGGCACACGCAAACAGTTCTGCACGCCCACCCACGGGTGGGCCGGCCGTCGCGGCACACCCAGAGGCACACGCAAACAGTTCTGCACGCCCACCCACGGGTGGGCCGGCCGTGGCGGCACACCCAGAGGCTACACGCAAACCCTTCTGCACGCCCACCCACGGGTGGGCCGGCCGTGGCGGCACACCAGAGGCAACCGCAAACCCTTCTGCACGCCCACCCACGGGTGGGCCGGCCGTGGCGGCACACCCAGAGGCACACGCAAACACTTCTGCACGCCCACCCACGGGTGGGCCGGCCGTGCGGCACACCCAGAGGCAACCGCAAACCCTTCTGCACGCCCACCCACGGGTGGGCCGGCCGTGGCGGCACACCCAGAGGCAACACGCAAACAGTTCTGCACGCCCACCCACGGGTGGGCCGGCCGTCGTGGCACACCCAGTGGCACACGCAAACAGTTCTGCACGCCCACCCACGGGTGGGCCGGCCGTCGCGGCACACCCAGAGGCACACGCAAACAGTTCTGCACGCCCACCCACGGGTGGGCCGGCCGTGGCGGCACACCCAGAGGCAACACGCAAACAGTTCTGCACGCCCACCCACGGGTGGGCCGGCCGTGCGGCACACCCAGAGGCAACACGCAAACCGTTCTGCACGCCCACCCACGGGTGGGCCGGCCGTGGCGGCACACCCAGAGGCAACCGCAGGCCCTTCTGCACGCCCACCCACGGGTGGGCCGGCCGTGGCGGCACACCCAGTGGCACACGCAAACAGTTCTGCACGCCCACCCACGGGTGGGCCGGCCGTGGCGGCACACCCAGTGGCACACGCAAACAGTTCTGCACGCCCACCCACGGGTGGGCCGGCCGTCGCGGCACACCCAGTGGCACACGCAAACAGTTCTGCACGCCCACCCACGGGTGGGCCGGCCGTGGCGGCACACCCAGAGGCAACACGCAGGCACTTCTGCACGCCCACCCACGGGTGGGCCGGCCGTGGCGGCACACCCAGAGGCACACGCAAACCGTTCTGCACGCCCACCCACGGGTGGGCCGGCCGTGGCGGCACACCCAGTGGCACACGCAAACAGTTCTGCACGCCCACCCACGGGTGGGCCGGCCGTGGCGGCACACCCAGAGGCACACGCAGGCCCTTCTGCACGCCCACCCACGGGTGGGCCGGCCGTGTCGGCACACCCAGAGGCACACGCAAACAGTTCTGCACGCCCACCCACGGGTGGGCCGGCCGTCGCGGCACACCCAGTGGCACACGCAAACAGTTCTGCACGCCCACCCACGGGTGGGCCGGCCGTGCGGCACACCCAGAGGCACACGCAGGCCCTTCTGCACGCCCACCCACGGGTGGGCCGGCCGTGGCGGCACACCCAGAGGCAACACGCAAACACTTCTGCACGCCCACCCACGGGTGGGCCGGCCGTGCGGCACACCCAGTGGCACACGCAAACAGTTCTGCACGCCCACCCACGGGTGGGCCGGCCGTCGCGGCACACCCAGAGGCAACCGCAAGCACTTCTGCACGCCCACCCACGGGTGGGCCGGCCGTGCGGCACACCCAGAGGCAACCGCCAAGCCGTTCTGCACGCCCACCCACGGGTGGGCCGGCCGTGGCGGCACACCCAGTGGCACACGCATAAACAGTTCTGCACGCCCACCCACGGGTGGGCCGGCCGTCGCGGCACACCCAGTGGCACACGCAAACAGTTCTGCACGCCCACCCACGGGTGGGCCGGCCGTGGCGGCACACCCAGAGGCAACACGCAGACACTTCTGCACGCCCACCCACGGGTGGGCCGGCCGTGGCGGCACACCCAGTGGCACACGCAAACAGTTCTGCACGCCCACCCACGGGTGGGCCGGCCGTGGCGGCACACCAGTGGCACACGCAAACAGTTCTGCACGCCCACCCACGGGTGGGCCGGCCGTGGCGGCACACCCAGAGGCAACCGCAAACACTTCTGCACGCCCACCCACGGGTGGGCCGGCCGTGGCGGCACACCCAGTGGCACCGCAAACAGTTCTGCACGCCCACCCACGGGTGGGCCGGCCGTGGCGGCACACCCAGTGGCACACGCAAACAGTTCTGCACGCCCACCCACGGGTGGGCCGGCCGTGGCGGCACACCCAGTGGCAACGCAAACAGTTCTGCACGCCCACCCACGGGTGGGCCGGCCGTGGCGGCACACCCAGAGGCAACACGCAAGCACTTCTGCACGCCCACCCACGGGTGGGCCGGCCGTGCGGCACACCCAGTGGCACACGCAAACAGTTCTGCACGCCCACCCACGGGTGGGCCGGCCGTGCGGCACACCCAGTGGCACACGCAAACAGTTCTGCACGCCCACCCACGGGTGGAGCCGGCCGTGGCACTGAGGCACAGCCGCAGGCCCTTCTGCACGCCCACCCACGGGTGGGCCGGCCGTGCGGCACACCCAGAGGCAACCGCAGGCCCTTCTGCACGCCCACCCACGGGTGGGCCGGCCGTGGCGGCACACCCAGTGGCACCGCAAACAGTTCTGCACGCCCACCCACGGGTGGGCCGGCCGTGGCGGCACACCCAGAGGCACACGCAGGCCCTTCTGCACGCCCACCCACGGGTGGAGCCGGCCGTGGCGGCACACCCAGAGGCAACACGCAAACAGTTCTGCACGCCCACCCACGGGTGGGCCGGCCGTGGCGGCACACCCAGTGGCACACGCAAACAGTTCTGCACGCCCACCCACGGGTGGGCCGGCCGTGGCGGCACACCCAGAGGCAACCGCAAACACTTCTGCACGCCCACCCACGGGTGGGCCGGCCGTGGCGGCACACCCAGAGGCAACCGCAGGCCCTTCTGCACGCCCACCCACGGGTGGGCCGGCCGTGGCGGCACACCCAGTGGCACACGCAAACAGTTCTGCACGCCCACCCACGGGTGGGCCGGCCGTGCGGCACACCCAGAGGCACACGCAAGACCGTTCTGCACGCCCACCCACGGGTGGGCCGGCCGTGGCGGCACACCCAGAGGCAACCGCAAACCCTTCTGCACGCCCACCCACGGGTGGGCCGGCCGTGCGGCACACCCAGAGGCAACGCGCAAACAGTTCTGCACGCCCACCCACGGGTGGGCCGGCCGTGGCGGCACACCCAGTGGCACACGCAAACAGTTCTGCACGCCCACCCACGGGTGGGCCGGCCGTGGCGGCACACCCAGTGGCACACGCAAACAGTTCTGCACGCCCACCCACGGGTGGGCCGGCCGTGGCGGCACACCCAGAGGCACACGCAGGCCCTTCTGCACGCCCACCCACGGGTGGGCCGGCCGTGGCGGCACACCCAGTGGCACACGCAAACAGTTCTGCACGCCCACCCACGGGTGGGCCGGCCGTGGCGGCACACCCAGAGGCAACCGCAAACACTTCTGCACGCCCACCCACGGGTGGGCCGGCCGTGGCGGCACACCCAGAGGCAACACGCAAACCGTTCTGCACGCCCACCCACGGGTGGGCCGGCCGTGGCGGCACACCCAGTGGCACACGCAAACAGTTCTGCACGCCCACCCACGGGTGGGCCGGCCGTGGCGGCACACCCAGTGGCACACGCAAACAGTTCTGCACGCCCACCCACGGGTGGGCCGGCCGTGCGGCACACCCAGAGGCAACACGCAGGCCCTTCTGCACGCCCACCCACGGGTGGGCCGGCCGTGGCGGCACACCCAGTGGCACACGCAAACAGTTCTGCACGCCCACCCACGGGTGGGCCGGCCGTGGCGGCACACCCAGAGGCAACCGCAAACACTTCTGCACGCCCACCCACGGGTGGGCCGGCCGTGGCGGCACACCCAGAGGCACACGCAAACAGTTCTGCACGCCCACCCACGGGTGGAGCCGGCCGTGCGGCACACCCAGAGGCAACCGCAAACACTTCTGCACGCCCACCCACGGGTGGGCCGGCCGTGGCGGCACACCCAGTGGCACACGCAAACAGTTCTGCACGCCCACCCACGGGTGGGCCGGCCGTCGCGGCACACCCAGTGGCACACGCAAACAGTTCTGCACGCCCACCCACGGGTGGGCCGGCCGTGGCGGCACACCCAGAGGCAACGCAGGCCCTTCTGCACGCCCACCACGGGTGGGCCGGCCGTAGCGGCACACCCAGAGGCAACCGCAGGCCCTTCTGCACGCCCACCCACGGGTGGGCCGGCCGTGGCGGCACACCCAGTGGCACACGCAAACAGTTCTGCACGCCCACCCACGGGTGGGCCGGCCGTCGCGGCACACCCAGTGGCACCACGCAAACAGTTCTGCACGCCCACCCACGGGTGGGCCGGCCGTGGCGGCACACCCAGAGGCACACGCAGGCCCTTCTGCACGCCCACCCACGGGTGGGCCGGCCGTGGCGGCACACCCAGTGGCACACGCAAACAGTTCTGCACGCCCACCCACGGGTGGGCCGGCCGTGGCGGCACACCCAGTGGCACACGCAAACAGTTCTGCACGCCCACCCACGGGTGGGCCGGCCGTAGCGGCACACCAGTGGCACACGCAAACAGTTCTGCACGCCCACCCACGGGTGGGCCGGCCGTGGCGGCACACCCAGAGGCAACACGCAAACACTTCTGCACGCCCACCCACGGGTGGGCCGGCCGTGTCGGCACACCCAGTGGCACACGCAAACAGTTCTGCACGCCCACCCACGGGTGGGCCGGCCGTGGCGGCACACCCAGAGGCAACCGCAAGCCCTTCTGCACGCCCACCCACGGGTGGGCCGGCCGTGGCGGCACACCCAGAGGCAACCGCAAACACTTCTGCACGCCCACCCACGGGTGGGCCGGCCGTCGCGGCACACCCAGTGGCAACACGCAAACAGTTCTGCACGCCCACCCACGGGTGGGCCGGCCGTGGCGGCACACCCAGTGGCACCGCGCAAACAGTTCTGCACGCCCACCCACGGGTGGGCCGGCCGTGGCGGCACACCCAGTGGCACACGCAAACAGTTCTGCACGCCCACCCACGGGTGGGCCGGCCGTGCGGCACACCCAGAGGCAACCGCAGACCCTTCTGCACGCCCACCCACGGGTGGGCCGGCCGTCGCGGCACACCCAGTGGCACACGCAAACAGTTCTGCACGCCCACCCACGGGTGGGCCGGCCGTGCGGCACACCCAGAGGCAACCGCAAACCGTTCTGCACGCCCACCCACGGGTGGGCCGGCCGTGGCGGCACACCCAGAGGCAACCGCAGGCCCTTCTGCACGCCCACCCACGGGTGGGCCGGCCGTGGCGGCACACCCAGAGGCACACGCAAACAGTTCTGCACGCCCACCCACGGGTGGAGCCGGCCGTGGCGGCACACCCAGTGGCACACGCAAACAGTTCTGCACGCCCACCCACGGGTGGGCCGGCCGTGGCGGCACACCCAGAGGCAACCGCAGGCCCTTCTGCACGCCCACCCACGGGTGGGCCGGCCGTGGCGGCACACCCAGTGGCACACGCAAACAGTTCTGCACGCCCACCCACGGGTGGGCCGGCCGTGCGGCACACCCAGAGGCACACGCAAACCGTTCTGCACGCCCACCCACGGGTGGGCCGGCCGTCGCGGCACACCCAGAGGCACACGCAAACAGTTCTGCACGCCCACCCACGGGTGGGCCGGCCGTCGGCGGCACACCCAGAGGCAACCGCAGGCCCTTCTGCACGCCCACCCACGGGTGGGCCGGCCGTGGCGGCACACCCAGTGGCACACGCAAACAGTTCTGCACGCCCACCCACGGGTGGGCCGGCCGTGGCGGCACACCCAGAGGCAACCGCAAACCCTTCTGCACGCCCACCCACGGGTGGGCCGGCCGTGGCGGCACACCCAGAGGCAACACGCAAACCCTTCTGCACGCCCACCCACGGGTGGGCCGGCCGTGGCGGCACACCCAGTGGCACACGCAAACCGTTCTGCACGCCCACCCACGGGTGGGCCGGCCGTGGCGGCACACCCAGTGGCACACGCAAACAGTTCTGCACGCCCACCCACGGGTGGGCCGGCCGTCGCGGCACACCCAGAGGCAACCGCAAACCCTTCTGCACGCCCACCCACGGGTGGGCCGGCCGTCGCGGCACACCCAGAGGCAACCGCAAACAGTTCTGCACGCCCACCCACGGGTGGGCCGGCCGTGGCGGCACACCCAGTGGCACACGCAAACAGTTCTGCACGCCCACCCACGGGTGGGCCGGCCGTGGCGGCACACCCAGTGGCACACGCAAACAGTTCTGCACGCCCACCCACGGGTGGGCCGGCCGTGGCGGCACACCCAGAGGCAACCGCAAGCCCTTCTGCACGCCCACCCACGGGTGGGCCGGCCGTGGCGGCACACCCAGAGGCACACGCAAACAGTTCTGCACGCCCACCCACGGGTGAGCCGGCCGTGGCGGCACACCCAGTGGCACACGCAAACAGTTCTGCACGCCCACCCACGGGTGGGCCGGCCGTGCGGCACACCCAGAGGCAACCGCAGGCCCTTCTGCACGCCCACCCACGGGTGGGCCGGCCGTGCGGCACACCCAGTGGCACACGCAAACAGTTCTGCACGCCCACCCACGGGTGGGCCGGCCGTGCGGCACACCCAGTGGCACACGCAAACAGTTCTGCACGCCCACCCACGGGTGGGCCGGCCGTGGCGGCACACCCAGAGGCAACCGCAGGCCCTTCTGCACGCCCACCCACGGGTGGGCCGGCCGTGGCGGCACACCCAGTGGCATCACGCAAACAGTTCTGCACGCCCACCCACGGGTGGGCCGGCCGTGTCGGCACACCCAGAGGCAACCGCAAAACCCTTCTGCACGCCCACCCACGGGTGGGGCCGGCCGTGCGGCACACCCAGAGGCACACGCAAACAGTTCTGCACGCCCACCCACGGGTGGGCCGGCCGTGGCGGCACACCCAGAGGCACGCGCAAACACTTCTGCACGCCCACCCACGGGTGGGCCGGCCGTGCGGCACACCCAGAGGCAACACGCAGACCCTTCTGCACGCCCACCCACGGGTGGGCCGGCCGTGGCGGCACACCCAGTGGCACACGCAAACAGTTCTGCACGCCCACCCACGGGTGGGCCGGCCGTGGCGGCACACCCAGTGGCACACGCAAACAGTTCTGCACGCCCACCCACGGGTGGGCCGGCCGTGGCGGCACACCCAGAGGCAACCGCAGGCCCTTCTGCACGCCCACCCACGGGTGGGCCGGCCGTCGCGGCACACCCAGAGGCAACCGCAGGCCCTTCTGCACGCCCACCCACGGGTGGGGCCGGCCGTGGCGGCACACCCAGTGGCACACGCAAACAGTTCTGCACGCCCACCCACGGGTGGGCCGGCCGTGGCGGCACACCCAGAGGCACACGCAGGCCCTTCTGCACGCCCACCCACGGGTGGGCCGGCCGTCGCGGCACACACAGAGGCAACCGCAAGCCCTTCTGCACGCCCACCCACGGGTGGGCCGGCCGTGGCGGCACAGCCAGTGGCACACGCAAACAGTTCTGCACGCCCACCCACGGGTGGGCCGGCCGTGGCGGCACACCCAGAGGCACACGCAAACCCTTCTGCACGCCCACCCACGGGTGGGCCGGCCGTGGCGGCACACCCAGAGGCACACGCAAACCCTTCTGCACGCCCACCCACGGGTGGGCCGGCCGTGGCGGCACACCCAGAGGCACCGCAAACCCTTCTGCACGCCCACCCACGGGTGGGCCGGCCGTGGCGGCACACCCAGAGGCACACGCAAACACTTCTGCACGCCCACCCACGGGTGGGCCGGCCGTGGCGGCACACCCAGAGGCAACCGCAAACCCTTCTGCACGCCCACCCACGGGTGGGCCGGCCGTGCGGCACACCCAGAGGCAACACGCAAACAGTTCTGCACGCCCACCCACGGGTGGGCCGGCCGTGGCGGCACACCCAGTGGCACACGCAAACAGTTCTGCACGCCAACCCACGGGTGGGCCGGCCGTGGCGGCACACCCAGAGGCACACGCAAACAGTTCTGCACGCCCACCCACGGGTGGGCCGGCCGTGGCGGCACACCCAGAGGCAACGCAGAGCCCTTCTGCACGCCCACCCACGGGTGGGCCGGCGTGTGGCACACCCAGAGGCACACGCAAACAGTTCTGCACGCCCACCCACGGGTGGGCCGGCCGTGGCGGCACACCCAGAGGCAACCGCAAACCCTTCTGCACGCCCACCCACGGGTGGGCCGGCCGTGCGGCACACCCAGAGGCAACCGCAGGCACTTCTGCACGCCCACCCACGGGTGGAGCCGGCCGTGCGGCACACCCAGAGGCACACGCAAACAGTTCTGCACGCCCACCCACGGGTGAGCCGGCCGTGTCGGCACACCCAGTGGCACACGCAAACAGTTCTGCACGCCCACCCACGGGTGGGCCGGCCGTGGCGGCACACCCAGTGGCACCACGCAAACAGTTCTGCACGCCCACCCACGGGTGGGCCGGCCGTGGCGGCACACCCAGAGGCACACGCAAAACACTTCTGCACGCCCACCCACGGGTGGGCCGGCCGTGGCGGCACACCCAGAGGCAACTGCAAACCGTTCTGCACGCCCACCCACGGGTGGGCCGGCCGTGGCGGCACACCCAGTGGCACACGCAAACAGTTCTGCACGCCCACCCACGGGTGGGCCGGCCGTGCGGCACACCCAGAGGCACCACGCAGGCCCTTCTGCACGCCCACCCACGGGGTGGGCCGGCCGTGCGGCACACCCAGAGGCACACGCAAACAGTTCTGCACGCCCACCCACGGGTGGAGCCGGCCGTGGCGGCACACCCAGTGGCACACGCAAACAGTTCTGCACGCCCACCCACGGGTGGGCCGGCCGTCGTGACACACCAGAGGCACACGCAGGCCCTTCTGCACGCCCACCCACGGGTGGGCCGGCCGTGGCGGCACACCCAGAGGCAACCGCAAACCGTTCTGCACGCCCACCCACGGGTGGGCCGGCCGTGGCGGCACACCAGTGGCACACGCAAACAGTTCTGCACGCCCACCCACGGGTGGGCCGGCCGTGCGGCACACCCAGAGGCAACACGCAAGCACTTCTGCACGCCCACCCACGGGTGGGCCGGCCGTGGCGGCACACCCAGAGGCAACCGCAAGCCCTTCTGCACGCCCACCCACGGGTGGGCCGGCCGTGGCGGCACATCCAGTGGCACCACGCAAACAGTTCTGCACGCCCACCCACGGGTGGGCCGGCCGTGCGGCACACCCAGTGGCACACGCAAACAGTTCTGCACGCCCACCCACGGGTGGGCCGGCCGTGGCGGCACACCCAGAGGCAACTGCAGGCACTTCTGCACGCCCACCCACGGGTGGGCCGGCCGTGGCGGCACACCCAGTGGCACACGCAAACAGTTCTGCACGCCCACCCACGGGTGGGCCGGCCGTGGCGGAACATCCAGTGGCACACGCAAACAGTTCTGCACGCCCACCCACGGGGTGGGCCGGCCGTGGCGGCACACCCAGAGGCAACCGCAAACCCTTCTGCACGTCCACCCACGGGTGGGCCGGCCGTGGCGGCACACCCAGTGGCACACGCAAACAGTTCTGCACGCCCACCCACGGGTGGGCCGGCCGTAGCGGCACACCCAGTGGCATCACGCAAACAGTTCTGCACGCCCACCCACGGGTGGGCCGGCCGTGGCGGCACACCCAGTGGCACACGCCAAACAGTTCTGCACGCCCACCCACGGGTGGGCCGGCCGTGCGGCACACCCAGAGGCAACCGCAGGCACTTCTGCACGCCCACCCACGGGTGGGCCGGCCGTGGCGGCACACCCAGTGGCACACGCCAAACAGTTCTGCACGCCCACCCACGGGTGGGCCGGCCGTGGCGGCACACCCAGTGGCACTGCATAAACAGTTCTGCACGCCCACCCACGGGGTGGGCCGGCCGTCGCGGCACACCCAGAGGCAACCGCAGGCCCTTCTGCACGCCCACCCACGGGTGGGCCGGCCGTGGCGGCACACCCAGAGGCAACCGCAGACCCTTCTGCACGCCCACCCACGGGTGGGCCGGCCGTGGCGGCACACCCAGTGGCACCACGCAAACAGTTCTGCACGCCCACCCACGGGTGGGCCGGCCGTGGCGGCACACCCCAGAGGCACACGCAGGCCCTTCTGCACGCCCACCCACGGGTGGGCCGGCCGTGGCGGCACACCCAGAGGCAACCGCAAACAGTTCTGCACTCCCACTCACGGGTGGGCCGGCCGTGGCGGCACACCCAGTGGCACACGCAAACAGTTCTGCACGCCCACCCACGGGTGGGCCGGCCGTGGCGGCACACCCAGAGGCAACCGCAGGCCCTTCTGCACGCCCACCCACGGGTGGGCCGGCCGTGGCGGCACACCCAGAGGCAACTGCAGGCCCTTCTGCACGCCCACCCACGGGTGGGCCGGCCGTGGCGGCACACCCAGTGGCACACGCAAACAGTTCTGCACGCCCACCCACGGGTGGGCCGGCCGTCGCGGCACACCCCAGAGGCACACGCAAGCCCTTCTGCACGCCCACCCACGGGTGGGCCGGCCGTGGCGGCACACCCAGAGGCAACCGCAAACCCTTCTGCACGCCCACCCACGGGTGGGCCGGCCGTGGCGGCACACCCAGAGGCACACGCAAACAGTTCTGCACGCCCACCCACGGGTGGGCCGGCCGTGGCGGCACACCCAGTGGCACACGCAAATAGTTCTGCACGCCCACCCACGGGTGGGCCGGCCGTGGCGGCACACCCAGTGGCACACGCAAACAGTTCTGCACGCCCACCCACGGGTGGGCCGGCCGTGGCGGCACACCAGAGGCACACGCAGACCCTTCTGCACGCCCACCCACGGGTGGGCCGGCCGTGCGGCACACCCAGAGGCACACGCAAACAGTTCTGCACGCCCACCCACGGGTGGGCCGGCCGTGGCGGCACACCCAGAGGCAACCGCAAACCCTTCTGCACGCCCACCCACGGGTGGGCCGGCCGTGGCGGCACACCCAGAGGCAACCGCAGGCCCTTCTGCACGCCCACCCACGGGTGGGCCGGCCGTAGCGGCACACCCAGAGGCACACGCAAACAGTTCTGCACGCCCACCCACGGGTGGGCCGGCCGTGGCGGCACACCCAGTGGCACACGCAAACAGTTCTGCACGCCCACCCACGGGTGGGCCGGCCGTGGCGGCACACCCAGAGGCAACCGCAGGCCCTTCTGCACGCCCACCCACGGGTGGGCCGGCCGTGGCGGCACACCCAGTGGCATCACGCAAACAGTTCTGCACGCCCACCCACGGGTGGGCCGGCCGTGGCGGCACACCCAGAGGCAACCGCAAACCCTTCTGCACGCCCACCCACGGGTGGGCCGGCCGTAGCGGCACACCCAGAGGCACACGCAAACAGTTCTGCACGCCCACCCACGGGTGGGCCGGCCGTGGCGGCACACCCAGAGGCAACGCAGAGCACTTCTGCACGCCCACCCGCGGGTGGGCCGGCCGTGGCGGCACACCCAGTGGCACACGCAAAACAGTTCTGCACGCCCACCCACGGGTGGGCCGGCCGTGGCGGCACACCCAGTGGCACACGCAAACAGTTCTGCACGCCCACCCACGGGTGGGCCGGCCGTGGCGGCACACCCAGATGCAAGCCGCAGGCCCTTCTGCACGCCCACCCACGGGTGGGCCGGCCGTGGCGGCACACCCAGAGGCAACCACAGGCCCTTCTGCACGCCCACCCACGGGTGGGCCGGCCGTGGCGGCACATCCAGTGGCACACGCAAACAGTTCTGCACGCCCACCCACGGGTGGGCCGGCCGTGGCGGCACACACAGAGGCACACGCAGGCCCTTCTGCACGCCCACCCACGGGTGGGCCGGCCGTGGCGGCACACCCAGAGGCAACACGCAAACAGTTCTGCACGCCCACCCACGGGTGGGCCGGCCGTGGCGGCACACCCAGTGGCACACGCAAACAGTTCTGCACGCCCACCCACGGGTGGGCCGGCCGTGGCGGCACACCCAGAGGCAACTGCAGGCCCTTCTGCACGCCCACCCACGGGTGGGCCGGCCGTGGTGGCACACCCAGAGGCAACTGCAGGCCCTTCTGCACGCCCACCCACAGGGTGGGCCGGCCGTGGCGGCACAGCCATTGGCACACGCAAACAGTTCTGCACGCCCACCCACGGGTGGGCCGGCCGTGGCGGCACACACAGAGGCACACGCAGGCCCTTCTGCACGCCCACCCACGGGTGGGCCGGCCGTGGAGGCACACCCAGAGGCAACCGCAAACCCTTCTGCACGCCCACCCACGGGTGGGCCGGCCGTGGCGGCACACCCAGAGGCAACCGCAAACAGTTCTGCACGCCCACCCACGGGTGGTACGGCCGTGGCGGCACACCCAGTGGCACACGCAAACAGTTCTGCACGCCCATCCCCGGCTGGGCCGGCCGTAACGGCACACCCAGTGGCACACGCAAACAGTTCTGCACGCCCACCCACGGGTGGGCCGGCCGTGGCGGCACACACAGAGCCCCACGCAGGCCCTTCTGCACGCCCACCCACGGGTGGGCCGGCAGTGGCGGCACACCCAGAGGCACACGCAAACAGTTCTGCACGCATACCCACGGGTGGGCCGGCCGTGGCGGCACACCCAGAGGCAACCGCAAACCCTTCTGCACGGCCACCCACGGGTGGGCCGGCCGTGGCGGCACACCCAGAGGCAACCGCAGGCCCTTCTGCACGCCCACCCACGGGTGGGTCGGCCGTAGCGGCACACCCAGAGGCACACGCAAACAGTTCTGCACGCCCACCCACGGGTGAACCGGCCGTGTCGGCACACCCAGTGGCACACGCAAACAGTTCTGCACGCCCACCCATGGGTGGGCCGGCCGTGGCGGCACACCCAGATGCAACCCCAGGCCCTTCTGCACGCCCACCCACGGGTGGGCCGGCCGTGGCGGCACACCCAGTGGATCACGCAAACAGTTCTGCACGCCCACCCACGGGTGGGCCGGCCGTGGCGGCACATCCAGAGGCAACCGCAAACCCTTCTGCACGCCCACCCACGGGTGGGCCGGCCGTGGCGGCACACCCAGAGGCACACGCAAAGAGTTCTGCACGCCCACCCACGGGTGGGCCGGCCGTCGCGGCACACCCAGAGGCAACCGCAGGCCCTTCTGCACGCCCACCCACGGGTGGGCCGGCCGTGGCGGCACACCCAGTGGCAACACGCAAACAGTTCTGCACGCCCACCCACGGGTGGGCCGGCCGTGGCGGCACACCCAGAGGCACCGCAAACACTTCTGCACGCCCACCCACGGGTGGGCCGGCCGTGGCGGCACACCCAGAGGCTACCGCAAACCCTTCTGCACGTCCACCCACGGGTTGGCCGGCCGTGGCGGCACACCCAGTGGCACACGCAAACACTTCTGCACGCCCACCCACGGGTGGGCCTGCCGTGGAGGCACACCCAGAGGAAACCGCAAACCCTTCTGCACGCCCACCCACGGGTGGGCCGGCCGTGGCGGCACACCCAGAGGCAACCGCAAACAGTTCTGCACGCCCACCCACGGGTGGGCCGGCCGTGGCGGCACATCCAGTGGCACACGCAAACACTTCTGCACGCCCACCCACGGGTGGGCCGGCCGTGGAGGCACACCCAGAGGCAACCGCAAACAGTTCTGCACGCTCACCCACGGGTGGGCCGGCCGTGGCGGCACACCCAGAGGCACACCGCAGGCCCTTCTGCACGCCCACCCACGGGTGGGTCGGCCGTAGCGGCACACCCAGAGGCACACGCAAACAGTTCTGCACGCCCACCCACGGGTGAGCCGGCCGTGTCGGCACACCCAGTGGCACACGCAAACAGTTCTGCACGCCCACCCACGGGTGGGCCGGCCGTGGCGGCACACCCAGATGCAACCCCAGGCCCTTCTGCACGCCCACCCACGGGTGGGCCGGCCGTAGCGGCACACCCAGTGGCACACGCAAACAGTTCTGCACGGCCGCCCACGGGTGGGCCGGCCGTGGCGGCACATCCAGTGGCACACGCAAACAGTTCTGCACGCCCACCCACGGGTGGGCCGGCCGTGGCGGCATATCCAGAGGCACACTCAGGCCCTTCTGCACGCCCACCCACGGGTGGGCCGGCCGTGGCGGCACACCCAGTGGCATCACGCAAACAGTTCTGCACGCCCACCCACGGGTGGGCCGGCCGTGGCGGCACATCCAGAGGCAACACGCAGACCCTTCTGCACGCCCACCCACGGGTGGGCCGGCCGTGGCGGCACACCCAGAGGCACACGCAAAGCAGTTCTGCACGCCCACCCACGGGTGGGCCGGCCGTGGCGGCACACCCAGAGGCAACACGCAGGACACTTCTGCACGCCCACCCACGGGGTGGGCCGGCCGTGGCGGCACACCCAGAGGCAACACGCAGGCCCTTCTGCACGCCCACCCACGGGTGGGCCGGCCGTGGCGGCACACCCAGTGGCACACGCAGAACAGTTCTGCACGCCCACCCACGGGGTGGGCCGGCCGTGGCGGCACACCCAGTGGCACACGCAAACAGTTCTGCACGCCCACCTACGGGTAGGCCGGCCGTGGTGGCACACCCAGAGGCAACCGCAAGCCCTTCTGCACGCCCACCCACGGGTGGGCCGGCCGTGGCGGCACACCCAGAGGCAACCGCAGGCACTTCTGCACGCCCACCCACGGGTGGGCCGGCCGTGGCGGCACACCCAGTGGCACACGCAAACAGTTCTGCACGCCCACCCACGGGTGGGCCGGCCGTGGCGGCACACCCAGAGGATCCCACGCAGGCCTTCTGCACGCCCACCCACGGGTGGGCCGGCCGTCGCGGCACACCCAGAGGCAACCGCATGCCCTTCTGCACTCCCACTCACGGGTGGGCCGGCCGTGGCTGCACAGCCATTCGCAAACACAAACAGTTCTGAACGCCCACCCACGGGTGGGCCCGCCGTGGCGGCACACCCAGAGGCTACCGCAAACCCTTCTGCACGTCCACCCAGGGGTGGGCCCGCCGTGGCGGCACACCCAGAGGCTACCGCAAACCCTTCTGCACGTCCACCCAGGGGTGGGCCGGCCGTGGCGGCACACCCAGAGGCTACCGCAAACCCTTCTGCACGTCCACCCACGGGTTGGCCGGCCGTGGCGGCACACCCAGAGGCACACGCAAACACTTCTGCACGCCCACCCACGGGTGGGCCTGCCGTGGCAGGCACACCCAGAGGAAACCGCAAACCCTTCTGCACGCCCACCCACGGGTGGGCCGGCCGTGGCGGCACACCCAGAGGCAACCCAACGGTTTGCACGCCCCACTCCACGGTGGGCTGGGCGTGGCGACGCATCCAGTGGCACACGCAACACTTCTGCACGCCCACCCACGGGTGGGCCGGCCGTGGAGGCACACCCAGAGGCAACCGCAAACAGTTCTGCACGCCCACCCACGGGTGGGCCGGCCGTGGCGGCACACACAGAGGCCAACGCAGGCCCTTCTGCACGCCCACCCACGGGTGGGCCGGCCGTGGCGGCACACCCAGAGGCACACGCAAACAGTTCTGCACGCACACCCACGGGTGGGCCGGCCGTGGCGGCACACACCAGAGGCAACCACAGGACCCTTCTGCACGCCCACCCACGGGTGGGCCGGCCGTGGCGGCACACCCAGAGGCAACCGCAGGCTCCTTCTGCACGCCCACTCCACGGGGTGGGGTCGGCCGTAGCGGCACACCCAGAGGCACACGCAAACAGTTCTGCACGCCCACTCACGGGTGGGCCGGCCGTGTCGGCACACCCAGTGGCACACGCAAACAGTTCTGCACGCCCACCCACGGGTGGGCCGGCCGTAACGGCACACCCAGTGGCACACGCAAACCGTTCTTCACGCCTCACCCACGGGTGGGCCAGCCGTGGCGCACACCCAGAGGCAACGCAGGCACTTCTGCACGCCACCCACGGGTGGGCCGGCAGTGGCGGCACACCCAGAGGCAATTGCAAACCTTTCTGCACGCCTACCCACGGGTTGGCCGGCCGTGGCGGCACATCCATTGGCACACGCAAACAGTTCTTCACGCCACCCACTGGTGGGCCGGCCGTGGCGGCACACACAGAGCCCCACGCAGGCACTTCTGCACGCCCACCCACGGGCGGGTCGGCGTGGCGGCACACCCAGAGGCACACGCAACAGTTCTGCACGCCCATCCACGGGTGGGCCGGCCGTAGCGGCACACCCAGTGGCACACGCAAACAGTTCTGCACGCCTACCCACGGGTGGCCGGCCGTGGCGACACACACAGAGCCCCACGTGCAGCCCTTCTGCACGCCCACCCACGGGTGGGCCGGCCGTGGAGGCACACCCAGAAGCAACCGCAAACTCCTTCTGCACGCCCACCACGGGTGGGGCGGGCCGTGTCGGCACATCCAGTGGCACACGCAACCAGTGCTGCACGCCCACCCACGGGTGGGCCGGTCGTGATGGCACACCCAGAGGCAAACGCAGGCACTTCTGCTCCACCCACGGGTGGCCGGCCGGGCGGCACACCCAGAGGCAACCCCAGGCCCTTCTGACGCCCACCCACTGGGCGGGCCACGCGGCACATCCAGTGGCACACGCAAACAGTTCTGCACGCCCACCCACGGGTGGGCCGGCCGTGGCGGCACACCCAGTGGCACACGCTAACAGTTCTGCACGCCCACCACGGAGGGCCGGTCGTGGCGGCACACCCAGAGGCAAATGCAGGCACTTCTGCACGCCCACCCACGGGTGGGCCGGCCGTGGCAGCACACCCAGTGGCACACGAACAGTTCTGCACGCCCACTCCACGGGTGGGCCGGCCGTGGCGGAACATCCAGTGGCACACGCAAACAGTTCTGCACGCCCACCCACGGGTGGGCCGGCCGTGGCGGCACACCCACGAGGCAACCGCAAACCCTTCTGCACGCCCAATCACGGGTGGGCCGGCCGTGGCGGCACATCCAGTGGCACACGCAAACAGTTCTGCACGCCACCCACGGGTGGGCCGGCCGTGGCGGCACACCCAGTGGATCACGCAAACAGTTCTGCACGGCCGCCCACGGGTTGGCCGTCCGGGGCGGCACATCCAGTGGCACACGCAAACAGTTCTGCACGCCCACCCACGGGTGGGCCGGCCGTGGCGGCACACCCAGAGGCAAACGCAGGCACTTCTGCACGCCCACCCGCGAGTGGGCCGGCCGTGGCGGCACACCCAGTGGCACACGCCAAACAGTTCTGCACGCCCACCCACGGGTGGGCCGGCCGTGGCGGCACACCCAGTGGCACACGCAAACAGTTCTGCACGCTCACCCACGGGTGGGCCGGCGTGGCGGCACACCCCGATGCAAGCCCAGGCCCTTCTGAACGCCCACACACGGGTGGGCCGGCCGTGGCGGCACACCCAGAGGCAACCACAGGCCCATCTGCTCGCCCACACACGGGTGGGCCGGCCGTGGCGGCACATCCAGTGGCACACGCAAACAGTTCTGCACGCCCACCCACGGGTGGGCCGGCCGTGGCGGCACACACAGAGTCCCACGCAGGCCCTTCTGCACGCCCACCCACGGGTGGGCCGGCCGTGGCGGCACACCCAGAGGCAACCGCAAACAGTTCTGCACTCCCACTCACGGGTGGGCCGGCCGTGGCGGCACACCCAGTGGCACACGCAAAACAAGTTCTGCACGCCCACCCACGGGTGGGCCGGCCGTGGCGGCACACCCAGAGGCAACTGCAGTCCCTTCTGCACGCCCACCCACGGGTGGGCCGGCCGTGGTGGCACACCCAGAGGCAACTGCAGGCCCTTCTGCACGCCCACCCAAGGGTGGGCCGGCCGTGGCGGCACAGCCATTGGCACACGCAAACAGTTCTGCACGCCCACCCACGGGTGGGCCGGCCGTGGCGGCACACACAGAGGCACACGCAGGCCCTTCTGCACGCCCACCCACGGGTGGGCCGGCCGTGGAGGCACACCCAGAGGCAACCGCAAACCCTTCTGCACGCCACCCACGGGTGGGCCGGCCGTGGCGGCACACCCAGAGGCACACCGCAAACAGTTCTGCACGCCCACCCACGGGTGGGCACGGCCGTGGCGGCACACCCAGTGGCACACGCAAACAGTTCTGCACGCCCATCCCGGCTGGGCCGGCCAGTAACGGCACACCCAGTGGCACACGCAAACAGTTCTGCACGCTCATTCCACGGGTGGGCCGGCCGTGGCGGCACACACAGAGGCCCACGCAGGCCCTTCTGCACGCCCACCCACGGGTGGGCCGGCAGTGGCGGCACACCCAGAGGCACACGCAAACAGTTCTGCACGCATACCCACGGGTGGGCCGGCCGTGGCGGCACACCCAGAGGCAACCGCAAACCCTTCTGCACGGCCACCCACGGGTGGGCCCGCCGTGGGCGGCACACCCAGAGGCAACCGCAGGCCCTTCTGCACGCCCCACTCCACGGGTGGGTCGGCCGTAGCGGCACACCCAGAGGCACACGCAAACAGTTCTGCACGCCACCCACGGGTGAACCGGCCGTGGCGGCACACCCAGTGGCACACGCAAACAGTTCTGCACGCCCACCCATGGGTGGGCCGGCCGTGGCGGCACACCCAGATGCAACCCAGGCCCTTCTGCACGCCCACCCACGGGTGGGCCGGCCGTGGCGGCACACCCAGTGGATCACGCAAACAGCTTCTGCACGCCCACCCACGGGTGGGCCGGCCGTGGCGGCACATCCAGAGGCAACCGCAAACCCTTCTGCACGCCCCACTCCACGGGTGGGCCGGCCGTGGCGGCACACCCAGAGGCACACGCAAAGAGTTCTGCACGCCCACTCCACGGGTGGGCCGGCCGTGGCGGCACACCCAGAGGCAAACGCAGGCACTTCTGCACGCCCACCCGCGAGTGGGCCGGCCGTGGCGGCACACCCAGTGGCACACGCAAACAGTTCTGCACGCCCACCCACGGGTGGGCCGGCCGTGGCGGCACACCCAGTGGCACACGCAAACAGTTCTGCACGCCCACCCACGGGTGGGCCGGCCGTGGCGGCACACCCCGATGCAAGCCCAGGCCCTTCTGAACGCCCACACACGGGTGGGCCGGCCGTGGCGGCACACCCAGAGGCAACCACAGGCCCATCTGCTCGCCCACACACGGGTGGGCCGGCCGTGGCGGCACATCCAGTGGCACACGCAAACAGTTCTGCACGCCCACCCACGGGTGGGCCGGCCGTGGCGGCACACACAGAGTCCCACGCAGGCCCTTCTGCACGCCCACCCACGGGTGGGCCGGCCGTGGCGGCACACCCAGAGGCAACCGCAAACAGTTCTGCACTCCCACTCACGGGTGGGCCGGCCGTGGCGGCACACCCAGTGGCACACGCAAACAGTTCTGCACGCCCACCCACGGGTGGGCCGGCCGTGGCGGCACACCCAGAGGCAACTGCAGTCCCTTCTGCACGCCCACCCACGGGTGGGCCGGCCGTGGTGGCACACCCAGAGGCAACTGCAGGCCCTTCTGCACGCCCACCCAGGGTGGGCCGGCCGTGGCGGCACAGCCATTGGCACACGCAAACAGTTCTGCACGCCCACCCACGGGTGGGCCGGCCGGGCGGCACACACAGAGGCACACGCAGGCTCTTCTGCACGCCCACCCACGGGTGGGCCGGCCGTGGAGGCACACCCAGAGGCAACCGCAAACCCTTCTGCACGCCCACCCACGGGGTGGCGCCGTGGCGGCACACCCAGAGGCAACCGCAAACAGTTCTGCACGCCCACCCACGGGTGGTACGGCCGTGGCGGCACACCCAGTGGCACACGCAACAGTTCTGCACGCCTATCCACGGCTGGGCCGGGCCGTAGCGGCACACCCAGTGGCACACGCAAACAGTTCTGCACGCCCACCCACGGTGGGCCGGCCGTGGCGGCACACACAGAGCCCCACGCAGGCCCTTCTGCACGCCCACCCACGGTGGGCCGGCAGTGGCGGCACACCCAGAGGCACACGCAAACAGTTCTGCACGCATACCCACGGGTGGGCCGGCCGTGGCGCACACCCAGAGGCAACCGCAAACCCTTCTGCACGCCACCCACGGGTGGGCCCGCCGTGGCGGCACACCCAGAGGCAACCGCAGGCTCCTTCTGCACGCCCACCCACGGGTGGGTCGGCCGTCATACGGCACACCCAGAGGCACACGCAAACAGTTCTGCACGCCACCCACGGGTGAACCGGCCGTGGCGGCACACCCAGTGGCACACGCAAACAGTTCTGCACGCCCACCCACGGGTGGGCCGGCCGTGGCGGCACACCCAGATGCAACCCCAGGCTCTTCTGCACGCCCACCCACGGGTGGGCCGGCCGTGGCGGCACACCCAGTGGATCACGCAAACAGTTCTGCACGCCCACTCCACGGTGGGCCGGCCGTGGCGGCACATCCAGAGGCAACCGCGAAACCCTTCTGCACGCCCACTCCACGGGTGGGCCGGCCGTGGCGGCACACCCAGAGGCACACGCAAAGAGTTCTGCACGCCACCCACGGGTGGGCCGGCCGGGCGGCACACACAGAGGCAACCGCAGGCCCTTCTGCACGCCCCACTCACGGGTGGGCCGGCCGTGGCGGCACACCCAGTGGCAAACGCAAACAGTTCTGCACGCCCACCCACGGGTGGGCTCGCCGTGGCGGCACACCCAGTAGGCTACACGCAAACCCTTCTGCACGCCCCACCCACGGGTGGGCCGGCCGTGGCGGCACACCCAGAGGCTACCGCAAACCCTTCTGCACGCCCACCCACGGGTGGGCCGGCCGTGGCGGCACACCCAGCACACGGCATAACACCGCAGCACTGGCCGTGGAGGCACACCCAGAGGAAACCGAAATCTTCTGCACGCCCACCCACGGGTGGGCCGGCCGTGGCGGCACACCCAGAGGCAACCGCAAACAGCTTCTGCACGCCCACCCACGGGTGGGCCGGCCGTGGCGGCGCATCCAGTGGCACACGCAAACACTTCTGCACGCCCACCCACGGGTGGGCCGGCCGTGGCGGCACACCCAGAGGCACACGCAAACAGTTCTGCACGCCCACCCACGGGTGGGCCGGCCGTGGCGGCACACCCAGAGGCAACACGCAGGCTCTTCTGCACGCCCACCCACGGGTGGGTCGGCCGTGGCGGCACACCCAGAGGCACACGCAAACAGTTCTGCACGCCCACCCACGGGTGAGCCGGCCGTGGCGGCACACCCAGTGGTACACGCAAACAGTTCTGCACGCCACTCCACGGGTGGGGCCGGCCGTGGCGGCACACCCAGATGCAACCCCAGGCCCTTCTGCACGCCCACCCACGGGTGGGCCGGCCGTGAGCGGCACACCCAGTGGCACACGCAAACAGTTCTGCACGGCCACCCACGGGTGGGCCGGCCGCGGCGGCACACCCAGTGGCACACGCAAACAGTTCTCTGCACGCCCACCCACGGGTGGGCCGGCCGTGGCGGCACATCCAGAGGCAACACTCAGGCCCTTCTGCACGCTCCACCCACGGGTGGGCCGGCCGTGGCGGCACACCCAGAGGCACACGCAAACGGTTCTGCACGCCCACCCACGAGTGGGCCGGCCGTGGCGGCACATCCAGTGGGATCACGCAAACAGTTCTGCACGCCCACCCACGGGTTGGCCGGCCGTGGCGGCACATCCAGTGGCACACGCAAACAGTTCTTGCACGCCCACCCACGGGTGGGCCGGCCGTGGCGGCACACCCAGAGGCAACACGCAGGCATTCTGCACGCCCACCCACGGGTGGGCCGGCCGTGGCGAACACCCAGAGGCACACGCAGGTCCCTTCTGCACGCCCACCCACGGGTGGGCCGGCCGTGGCGGCACACCCAGAGGCAACCGCAGGCACCTTCTGCACGCTCCACCCACGGGTGGGCCGGCCGTGGCGGCACAACCAGAGGCACACGCAAACAGTTCTGCACGCCCACTCACGGGTGGGTCGGCCGTGGTGGCACAGCCAGAGGTAACTGCAGGCCCTTCTGCACGCCCACCCACGGGTGGGCCGCCGTGGCGGCACACCCAGAGGCAAACGCAGAGCAGTTCTGCATCGCCCACTCCACGGGTGGCCGGCCGTGTCGGCACACCCAGAGGCAACACGCAAAGCCTTCTGCACGCCTCACTCCACGGGTGGGCCGGCCGTAGTGCACACCCAGAGGCAAACGCAGGCTCTTCTGCACGCCCACTCCACGGGTTGGCCGGCCGTGGCGGCACACCCAGAGGCACACCGCAGGCCCTTCTGCACGCCCACCCACGGGTGGGCCGGCCGCGGCGGCACACCCAGAGGCACACACAAACACTTCTGCACGCCCACCCGCTGGTGGGCCGGCCGTGGCGGCACACACAGAGCCCAGACGCCACCAGGTGGTCGGCGCACCCAGAGGCGCGACGACCACGGGAATGGCGGCACACACCAGATACAGCCACCGCTGGTAAGCCGGTCGCGCACACACCCAGAGCACACTAAAGAGTCGCACTCCACCCACGGGTGGGTCGCGCGGCACAATCTGCAGGGTTATTCCACGGTGGGCTGCCTGGCACAGAGCAAACCGCAGGCCTCGCAACGCCACCCACGGTGGGTCGACGCGCGGCACACCCAGAAGATTCTACATTGTCGGGAAATGTCGTGGCATTACACTCCAGAGGCACTTGCACGTTTGATATTCACTTTAGAGTCAAGTGCATTCAGCAAACCCAGGCTCTGCACGCCCACCCACGGGAGGCCGTGGCGCACACCCATAAACAAACCCCAGGTTCAGCGTCTGTAACGCCACCCACGGGTGGGTCGTGGCTGCACACAGCCTAGCAGGTGGACGCGACCATCGGTGGGTCGGGTGTCAGTGGCGGCACACACCCAAAGACCACGGTGGGTCGCCGCAACGGCACAATTCCAGTGGCACGCAGCGCCAATGCTCATTCACGCAGTGGGTATGCACACCCAGAACGCAGGTATCTCGTACTACCTACGTGCATGGACACCCAGAGTACCAGAACAGTTTCTGCACACCCACTCACGGTTGTCATAGAAATACACGCCTACTACTCGTGAGGCCGTCAGCGCGGCACACACAGAGCCCATCATGACCACTCACGTGGCGGAAGCGGTGGAGATCATCACTCCAGAGGCAACATCGACGCCATTCATCGGCGGGTCGTAGCGCACACTCAAAGCGGCAACACGCTAAACAAGCTTGCACGCCCACCGCAGGGGGTGCCGGTGGAGCAAAACACCCAGAAGCAATCGGCACGCTTGTGTCGCCCACGGTGGGCGGCCGTGTCGGCACATCCAGTGCACACGCACCACGGAAAGTCGGTCGGGCGGCACACTCCAGAGGTGCAAACGAGTTATCTTCTTCTGTCACACCCACGGTGGTCACGTGCACACCTGGTGAGGGGCAACCCCAGGTTTCCAGACGCCCCACCACTGGTAAGTCAGTCGCGGCGGCATCCAGTAAGACACGCAAATAGCTTTGCGCCCACCACGGTAATGCGTCGTGGCGGACAATACAGAGCCCCACGCAGCCTTCTGCACGCTCTACCACGGTGGGCCGCAAAAAGGGGCACACCTGATACGCTAATAGTTTTGACTCACCCACGGTTGGTCGGGTCGTGGCGGCACACCCAGCGGCACACGCCAACATGACGCCACTACGAGGGTTGCGGCACACCCAGTAGGCATCTCTCGCCACGAGGTATCGTCGCAGCAACACCCAGTGTCACACGCAGACCACACGGCCGGCCGTGCGATATAACACGAACAGTCAATGGCGCAAGAATACCCAGAGGCGTTCTAGTGTTGCTCCACCATTTTGTCGGTAAGGGCGGCACACCAAACAGACGCCCACCCACGGGTGGGAATGGGTCGTAGCGCATCACCTAGCGGGCACACTAGCAGACGCCACCACGGGTAAGCGGTCGGCGGCATAGAGGCAACCGCAGGCCCTACACGCTCACCCACGGGTGGGTCGGGCCGTATGCACACCCAGTATACCAAACACCTCCTGCACGCCCAATCACGGTGGTCGAAAAATGCGGGCGGCACAGACCCAGTGGATCACGCAAACAGTTTCAGAGTCACACGGGTGGTCAAGCCCGGGGCGGCAGATAGGCACGTTTGTGACGTTACTCAGGCGGCACACTCCAGCGCAGCACCTTGAGGCTTTTGCTCTCGAGGTCGCGCACAGGCACATCGCAGACGCGCCAACGTGGCAGCCGTGGCGCACACCCAGCGGCACGCAACAGCTTTCAGACGCCCATCAGGGTGGGCGGCAACCATGCAACCCCAGGTCGCCATCGGAAAGACGGGCGCGGCACACCCACGACTGCAAATATTTGTATCGCTCATTCATCAATGCGCTGTGGCAGACGACTCCAGAGTGCAACGCATCTGGTAATGCGGCGTAACATCTGAGGCAAACCTGCGTTTTTGCAGACACAGACGGTGGGCCGGCCGTGGCGGCACACCCAGAGGCAAGTGCCTAAACAAGCTCCTGGCACGCCCACTCCACGGGTGGGCCGGCCGGCGTGCACACCCAGAGCTACGCGAGTCCCACGCTGCAACGCCCACCCACGGGCTGTGGCCGGCCGTGGCGGCACACCCAGTGCCACGCGCATGGCCCTGCATCGCCACTCCACGGGCGGGCCGGCCGTGCGGCACACCCAGCGGCACACGCTAAATGCCCTGCAGTCAGCCCACCCACGGGTGGGCTCGGCCGGGCGGCACACCCAGTAGGCTACCGCAGGCCCTTTCTGCACGCCCACCCACGGTGGGCCGGCCGCGGCGGCACAATCGACGAGGCTACCGCAGACGCCACACTCCACGGGTGGGCCGTCGTGCAAGGGACACCCAGCGGCACACGGAACAGTTCTGCACGTCCCCCATCCGGTACGCCGCGGGCGCGGCACACCCTGTGGCAATAGGTTTGCACTAATTGACGGGTGGGTCATGGTATTGAATTCCAGAGTGCCCTTCTCTGTACCACGGTGGTACGCCGTGGCGCACAGACAGTGATCACGCACTTGAGCTACTCCTGAACGCGTGGCGTACACCCAGTGCGCTATAAATAAAGGCACATCAGGCCGGAATGGTGGCGTGCACACCCAGCGGCACGTTAGACGCCACCACAGGTGTCGCTGCAGCGCAACCCAGTGATCACATAGTAGTGCTGACGTTCCTAGAGGCACATTCCAGGGTATACTGAAATAAGTTTACCACAGGCCGCGGGCGGCACACTTAGCGGCACACGCAAAGATGCACGCCAGCCACGTGGTGAGCAGCCGTGGTGGCACACCCAGAGTGCAAATCGCAGGCTGCTCTGAAACGCCACACACGGGCGGGCCGGCCGCGGTGGCACACCCAGTAAATCTTTCTGCACGCCCACCCGCGGTGGTCTGCAGCCGTGGCGGCACACCGAGAGGCAACCCCAGGCTCTCCTGACAATCCAGCGGCCCACGCACGTGGCTGGCCGGCCGCGGGGCTGCTACACCCAGTGCAGCACAACGCAGGTAACGCCCACGCCACGGTGGGTATTCACCATCGGTCGGTGTGCGGCAGCACACCCGATACACGTTAATCTGTCGTGGCGGCACGACCCAGTGGCACACTGCACGGATTCTTCTGCACGCCGACCACTCGGGTGGTCGGCACGCAGCGCAACATTCCAGTGGCACTCAAGAAACATGTTCTGCACGCTTCATCAATGCCACCCACTGGTGGGTCGTGTTGCGGCGCACACCCAGTGAGCACACGGCGAGCAGCCTCCCAGACGCACACCCACGGAGTGGACCTGCCGCGGCCGATGGTAGCACACCGCAGAGGTGGGCACCCACGGGAGAAATGAACGCGCTGCAACGGCCCAGGTTTCAGACGCCCACGGTGGGTCGGCCGCGGCGGCACACGCAGTGGCACACGCAGAAACAGCCTCTGCACGCCCACCCACGGGTGGGGCGGGCCGGAGGCACAATCTGGCAGCTGTTCAGTCCTTGCACGCACCCACGGGTGGGCGGGCCAGAGGCACATCGCATTGGCCCTGCACGCCATACTTCCCACGGGTGATGGGTCGGCCAGGGCGGCAGCCACCCAGAGGTAGGCGTGTACCGCGAGGCAGTTCTGTGCTCGCTTCACCCATCGGTGGGTCGGCCGTGGCGGCACACCCAGTGGCGCACGCCCATTGGCTCCCGGCACGCCCACTCACGGTGGTGGGCTCGGTCGCACGGCACACCCAGTGGCACACGCAAACAGTTCAGGTCACGCCCCACTCCACGGGTGGGCCGTGCCGCGGCGGCACAGCCAGAGGCCCATCGCAGGCCCCTTTCTGCACGGGTCCACCCACCGGGTGGGTCGAGCCGCAGAGCGCACACCCAGAGGCAAATCGGTAGGCCCTTTCTGCACGCCCACCCACGGGTGGGCCGGGCCGTGGCGGCAGTCACATCCCAGTGGCACACGCGCAACACGCCTTCTGCACGCCCACTCCACGGGTAGGCCGCTCGTGGCGGCACACCCAGTGGCAATGCAGGCAGTTTCTGCACGGCTTCACCCACGGCAGGGCCGGGCCGTGCACACCCTGCGGCACACGCAAACAGTTCGCCGTGCACGCCCACCCACGGGTAGGCCGCTCGTGGCGACGCAGGCGGCACACGCGAAACAGTTCTGCACGCCCACTCCATCGGCAGGGGTCGGGCTCGCGGGCGGCACACCCAGAGGCAAACTGGTGCTTTACCACCATAGTCGCGGCGGCACACCTTAGGTAATGAATGCAGGTTTCTGTCGCGCCCACCCACGGAGGGGTCTGCCGTGCGGCGGCACACACATCCAGTGGCACACGCAGCCACGCAGACGCCACCACGTGAGTAGCGTGGCAAAGAAGACCCAGGCAACCGCAGGCCCTTCTACACGTCACACCCACGAAATGTGGCACAATTTTGAGAACAAGACCACGGTAGCCGGGAAATGGTGGCGGCACTCAGTGGCACACGCAGCTCGACTACCACTCACGGAAGCTCGTTACGCACACACCCAGATAGTCTTTGACGCTTTGACCAGGTCGCATGCACACCCAGAAGCCAACAAGAAGACCATTTGGGTCGCGGCCGCAGGGACATCAGGGCAACACACGCAAACACTTCTGCAGGTCAACGGTGGGGCCGGCCTTGGCGGCACACCCTGTGGCAATACATCGAATTTGCACTCACCCACGGTGGCCGCCGTGGCGGTACACCCAGAGGCAAACGCATTTTCTGAGACGGCCACGGTGGCCGGCCAGGCGCACAGACAGTGGATCACGCATAGTTCCCTGCACGCCCACCCACGGGTGGCCGGGCCGCGGCGGCACACCCAGTGGCACGTAAACATTTTTGCACGCCACGCGACGGGGTCGGAGCCGCGGCGGCACACCTAGTGGGCACCGCAGTTAGGCGCCATTCCACAGGTGGGGTCGGCTGTAGCGCAAACCAGTGGAGTTTGCACGCCATCAATGCGGCACTAGTAGTACACGCAAACAGTTCTGCACGCCCACCACGGGTAAGCTTCTGTCAGCGGTGGACTTAGTGGCACATCTAGCAGGCTCCCGTGCCACGGTGAGTCGCCGTGGTGCACACCCAGCTCATCAGGTCGTGTCAGTGGTGGCACCCAGACGTAGGTTCGCCCCGCACGCCCACCACGGTGGGTCGAGTCGTGGCGGCACACCAGAGCGTCCTGAAATTTTTCAGACGCTTCACCACGGTGCTGCCGGGCGGCACACTCCAGTGGCACTAAACAGTTCCGCACTTCACCCATGTGCGGGCTCAGCCGTGGCGGCACACTCCAGAGGCAACGACAGACGCCACGGTAAGCCGGCGGCACACCCGAGGCAATACAGCGCATCGACGCAGGTCACCGTGGCGGCACATTTCAGAGGCACATCGCAGCATTGACGGTAGCCTAGCCGTGGCGGCACACCCAGAGCGCACACGCAAATAGTTTTTGCACGCCTATCGCGGAAATGGAACGCGGGCGGCACACCATTGGCACACGCCAGCCTCTGCACACCGGTGAATGCAGCTGGTGTGGCGGCACACCCAGAGTGCAATCGCAGTTCAGTATTTCACACGTGGTGGCGGCACACCCAGAGGTAACGCAGGTCCCGCCACCCACGGTGGGCCGGGCCGGCGGCACAATCTGGCACTACCAAACACGGCACGCCCACCTGGTGATATTCACAGTGAACCGCAAATCCTTTTTCTGCACGCCCACCTTATGGTCAGTCGGCACCTGGGCACACACCAGCTTAGATCGCCACTCCACGGGTATGAGCCAAACAGCCGGCGGCACACCCAGAGGTACGCAGGTTTTTCAGCCGCCGCACCACTGCGTCGCGGCACACCCAGAGTGCGTTTGCACTGGTGGGGCCGGCCGCGCGGCATCCAATTATCAGGTTTGCACGCTCAACACGCGGCACACACAGAGCCCCACGCAGTTCTCTGCATCAACACAGCCGGCAGTGGCAGCACAGAGTTGTGTTCTGTGACGCCACCAGTTGGCTGGCCGCGGCGGCACACCCCAGTGGCACGCTGTTAAAGCAATGCCACTCATCGGTGGTCGGGCGCGGCACAATCCGCAGCAATGCAGTACTCTACATTCACGGTCGCCGTGGGCTATCACCCAAACAGATGCCACCACGGAGGCCGGCCGTGGCGAACATCACAGCTTGCACGCCACCCACGGGGGTCGGGTGGCGCACAATCTAGAGGCAACTGCAGGCAGATTGACGGAGTCACTGCGGGCGCACACCCAGAGTACACGCAGGCCGCCAGCCCACCACGGCAGGCGGCATCACCGGCACACTAAATAGTTCCACGGCGTGGCGGCAACATCTCCAGAGGTCTCTACACCCACGGGTGGGCCGGTCGTGGCGGCACACCCAGAGGCAACCGCAAACACTTGCATCGCCTAATCACGGTAACCGGGCCGTGGCGGCACACCAGTGGATCACGCAACAGTTCTGCACGCCCACGGTGGGTCAGTCCAAGTGCATCCAGTGGAGACGGTGGCGGCACACCCAGAGGCAACGCTTGAGACGCTCACATCTCGAAGGGTTGAAAGGTGGCGGCATTAACGCACACGCTCAATTACGGTGGGTCGAGCCGTGGCGGCACACCCAGTGGCACACGCAAACAGTTTTCAGACGCCATCGGTAAGCCGGGCAGCAGACAGCCGAGCGGCCATGATATCAATACGTATGCACACCCAGTGGCACACAAAGACAGCGCACGCCCACCATCGGAATAGTCAGGCGGCACACCCATTGACACCAGAACAGTCTTCTATCGCCATTTAGCCAGGGCCGGGCAGCACCCAGGCAATCTGTCTCTGTAGTCTAACGTCAGATGGCACACCCAGAGGCAGTTTTTTCGCACGCCCACACACAGGGTGGGGTCAAGCCGTGGCGGCACATCCAGCGGCACTATACGGCCGTGGCGGCACACACAGAGTCCCATTTGTTAACATTTAAATGACCAGAGGCAAACGTTTTGCATCTTCACTCACGGAAAATGGCCGTGGCGCAGCACACCCAGCGGCACACGCAAACAGGTTCGCACGCCCACCCACGGGTGGGCTGGCGGTACACCCATTCATTTAATGGGAATGGGCGGGCAGCGACCCAGAGGCTACCATATTTGCACGCCCGCTGCACCACGGTGGGCCGGTCAGATGGACACCCAGTGGCACACGCAAACACACCAACGGTGGGCTGGCCGGGCGCACACCCGTGGCATGTTGATCGCACCCACGGTGGGTCGGTCGGCGGCACCAGAGGCAAACGCAAAGCTTGCACGGCCACCCACGTGGTGGCTGGCGCACAGACAGTGGATCACGCATATTATAGTCGCCGTATGCACACCCAGTGGCAGAATAGCTTCCAGACTATCACAGTCGTGGCGGCACACTAGTATACCGCAGTTTTGCACGGCTATTCACAGGTGGGTCGGCCGCAACCCAGTGATGCATTGGTGGTCGCCGCGCACATCCAGTGGCACACGCCAGTGACACGCCATCACGGTAATGGGCCGCGGGCACAGGCGGCACACCTGTTATTCCCAGACGCCAGCCACGAGGAGTCGGTGCCGTGGTGGCACACCCAGGCAAACGCTGGTTTTTTCCATCGGTCAAGCCGCGGTGGCACACCCAGGACATCGGTTTGCACGCCCACTCACAGAGCGGCACTGAAATCAAGAAACTTTCGACGCTCACCATCGGCGTGGCGGTATCACCAGTATAACACGCAGCTTGCACGCCACCCATGTGTGGGGTTTTCGCCGCGGCGGCACACCCAGAGGGTAAACGCAGGCATCTCTGCACGCCCACCCACGGTGGCTCAGTCGCAGCGTGTCAACTCGAGTGTCGGTTATTCACGGTGGGTCGCGCACCAGAGTGCACGCATTTACCCACGGAGAAGTTTGCCGGCGGCACACCCGAGGCAGAGTTCCGCACTACACACACGGTGGGTCAATGCACATTCCACATCTACTTAGCACGCGACACCATTTAGTGACCCACTACGGCACTCCAGAGGCATCGCAGTATCGCCACTACGTACAGCCGTGGCAGTATCAATCCCAGAGGCAAACGCAGGTTCTTCTGCACGCCACCCGACGGTGGGTCGGGCGTGGCGCACACCGAGCACGCAAGAGCCTTCTGCACGCCATCAGGGCGGTCGCGCCGCACTCCAGGCGACACGCATACGCACCACGGTGGGCCGTAGCGCGGCACACCCAGAGGCAAATCGCAAAGTTCTTCTGAACGTCACCCACGCGGTGCCGTGGCGGCACACCCAGAGGCAAACGTTCCGACGCCACTGTCGGCCGTGGCGCACCCAGGCACGCTAGGTTTCATCCCAATTCACTGGTGGCTGAAACATGCATATGACACGCAGCCCCAGCACCATCGAGCGGCACGGCGCATCGGCAATCGCTTTCAGACGCCCACTCACGCAGGTCAGCAACCGCGAAACCCTTTCTGCACGCCCACGGTGGTCACCGTGGCGGCACATCCAGTATTCACGCAAATAGTTTGAACGCCTAATTCACGGTGAGTCGGTCAGTGGCGGCACACCCAGGCAACGGCAGGCTTGCACGCTTACACCACGGTGGTCGTCGCGGGCGCACACCCAGCAGCCTCACCACTCCACGGTGGGTCGCCGTGGCGCACACCCAGTGGGCAGGTCGCAAACACTTTTCTGCACGCCCACCCACGGGTGGAAGTCGGGTCATGGCGGCACACACCCAGGGGCACACGCAGTGCTCCTCAGACGCTCATTCACTGGTGATGGCCGCGGCGGCACACCCAGTGGTACACGCTACCTTTGTAACGCCACCACGGTGGGTCGAACAGAGGCACATCCAGAGCCATGGCACGCCACCCAGGTCGGTATGGTATGACATCAGAGTCGCTACTTGCACGCTCACGCCGCCGCTGCGGTGACATGCAGAGCAAACGCATATTTTAGCATCGCCCACCACGGTGGTCAGCAGGCGGCACACCCAGAGGCAAATTATATTCTTTCAGACAACACTCAGGCGACCGCGGCGGCACATCCCGCCACACGCTGTTCTTCTATACTTCTGTCGTACGCGGCGGTACACTCAGGGGCAACCGCAGGCCCTTCTGCACACCCACCACGAATAATATCAGCGCACTCCAGACAACACAAGAGCACGCCAACAGATTTTAGATCATTCATCGGGTTGCACGGCAGAGTCAACTCCAGAGGCAATCGTCTCACCATCGAGCGGGCGGCATCGACCCAGAACTCATGTTCTGCATCAAACATCCATCGGCCGGTTCTGGCGCACACCCAGAGGCAATCGTTAGCAGACGCTTCAATAGGGCCGTGTCAATCCAGCGGCACACTAAACAGCCAGACGCCACTCGACGTGGGTGCACCCGCCGCGCGGACTAATACACGCAAATCAAAGCACGCCCACCATTTAGGCCGTATGACACTCCAGAGGCAATGAATGAGACGCCACACTGAGGTGGGCGAACACGAGGCAACCGCAGCAGATCACACCAGGAATAAAAGTGGCAGATCAGAGGTAATATTTGACACCATCTGTAATGGCGCACATTCAGAGCCATAGTAGGTCTCTTCTGCACGCCCAACGGGTGGGCTGGTCGAGCGAAACACCCAGAGGCGTCCAGACAGCTGTGGCTCGCCGCTATGCATAACTGAGGTCGGCCGCGGGCGGCACACCGAGAGGCCACGAGTCTCTTTTCCATCGCCCACACAGAGTGGCCGCTGCCAGACATCACGTCAGGCGGGGCACAATCTATGCTTGAGACCACCATTTGGAAAATAAATACGCACACCCATGGGCACACTTCACACCACCACGGGTGGGTCGCGCACACCCAGTGGCACACTAGTACTTGCACGTCCTGCGTTGTGGCGACATCCAGTGGGCAATACAGCTGTTGCATCGCCACTCAGGAGTCGGCCGTGGCGCAAACAATCTGAGAGGCAACAAGAGAGGTTCAGCAAAGTCGGTAGCGGCACACCCAGATGACCATCGGAACGTGGGGCACAGCCAGAGGCAACTCCAGGTTCTTTCGGCACGCTCACCCACGGGTGGGGTCGGCCGTGGCGTACACCCACAGGCGTCGAACCTTCTGCACGCCAACACGGGTGGGTCGGGTCGCGGGCGACACCCAGTGGCACACATAGACGCCCACGTGGCACAGCGGCACACCCAGGACACGCAGCTACCACCTATAATGCGGGCGGCACCCAGAGGCAACTTGAAACTTTCTTCGCAACGCCCACCTGGGTGGGTCAATGTGGCGGCACATCTAGTGACACATCGCAGTTAGTTTACGCCATCGGTAGAAGCACACCTGATACTTAGTTTTTCGGCACGCCCACCACAGTTGCGCACGACCCAGAGGCAACGACGTTTCACGGTGGCGGACTCAGAGGTAACCCCCACAGGTTACCAGGGTCACTGCGGGCGGCACATCCAGAGCCACAGGCGACCGATCGCCATCGGAGAGCGGTCAGTATAAGACAGCAGAGGCAACCTGAGATTGCGCACGCCCACCCACGCAGGGCTTGTTGTATGCACACCACGCAAATATTCTGTGACGCACACCACGGAATGGGTCGTGGCGGCACACTCCAGCGGATCACTCAACAGCTTTTTCAGACGCCCACCATCGGTTACCAGTCGTGGCGGTGAAACACTCAGAGGCACACGCGAAACTCTGTTGTAATGGCCGTGGCGGCACACCCAGATAAACTCCAGACGCCGGCCGTGGCGGCACACCCAGAGGCAAAACGCACCACAGCGGCCACTCCAAATCCCAGGTTTTCGCATCACCACCACGGGTGCGCCGGCACACCTGACCAAGAGTTCCTCAGACGCCAACCATGGTAGGAATGGTCACGGCACAACCAGAGGCACACGCAAACAGTCTTCTCGCCACCCGCTACTAGTTCTGGTGGGCACACCCAGAGGCACCGTAGTTCTTTCTAATGTTCGCTGAAGGGGTCACGGTATCAACGCAGAGTGCAACACGCAAACAAAGTTCTGCACGCCACCACGGGTGCGGGCAGGGCGGTGTACACCCAGATACACTGACAGGGTCGAATGCGCGGCACACCCAGCAATACCGCAAACAGTTCTAACGCCGACCACGGTGGGTCACGTGGCGGCACACCCAGAGGAAACCCCAGGCTCTTCTGCACTCAATCACGGTGGCGGCATTATCACCCAGAGGCAACGAACACGGTAGCGGCATTGACCCAGAGGACGCAGTTTGCACGCCAATTCATCGGTGTGGGCGCACACTCCAGAGGTCCCCATTTTTTTCAGACGCCACTACTGGAAAATAGGCGGGGCAGTTTACGCATAGGACACCAGGGCGGCACACCCAGTTCACCCAGACGCATCCATCGAAAGCTACCGGCGCCGTGGTGTAACACCAGTGGGAAAGTACACGCGAAACAGCCGCACTCCAGAGCGCCGGCGCACACCCAGTAGCGCACACGCCACTATCGGGACGGGCGTGGCGGCACACCCAGTACACGCAGTGTTTTCTTTTAGAATGCTCACCACGGTGTCGCACACCCAGAGCAACCGCAGATGTCATAAATGCGGCTTGAGTCAACAGACAAAGACCAGGTCGGGTGGCGCAAAACCCAGAGGCAACCGCGGCTTGCATCAGCCACTACGCAGGCCGGCCGTGGCGGCACACTTAGGCACGACGCAAACAGTTCTGCACGCCACCCACGGGTGGGTCAGCCAGGCGGCGCACACCTCAGATAAATCATTATTCCGCCTGGTAAGTCGGCCAGGGCGTGACAATCAGAGGCACACGCAAACGTTTCACGCCACCCGCTGCGTGGTTTAGACCCAGAGGCACAGTTCTTTTCTGCACTGGCGCACACCCAGCGGCAATATCAATGCTACTCACGCACTGTCGCGGCACATTCCAGAGTACCAGCTAGAACACTAAATGGGAATGTGGCGCAGGGCGGTCACTTGAAACAGCTTCAGACGCCACTCCACGGTGGGCCGAAACAGCGCGGCACACCTGAGCCGCGGTTCGCCTGCAGGCCGGCCGTGAGGCGAACACAGCGGCACACTGTGTTCGCAGACGTACACTATCGGAAGGTCGGCGGTATTTATCCAGTATCGCATTTTCAGAGCCTGACCCACAGGAAACCACAAGAGTGGTACGACTAGAGGCAACCGCAAAACTCTCTGCACGCCCACCACGGGTGGGCCGGCCGCGGGCAAGACTGAGAGGTAATTCAGGTTTGTACGCCATTCCAGTGGTTGATGCGTAAGACACTAGTGGGCAATACTGTCAGCTCTGCACGCCCAGCCACGGTGGGCAGGGCGACACCCAAAGGCACACGAAATCAAGCTCTGGGCACGCCCACCCATCATACAGCCTCCAGAGGCCGCACCACGCCGATCAGGCCAGGCGGCACACTAGCGGCATACGCAGTAGTTTTCGCACGCCATCTCCACGGCGTCAGATTACGACGTTATTTTCTGCACGCCTCACCACGATAATGCAGTGGCGACAGAGTACGTCGCGAAACAGACCACACGCCGCATTCACGGATGGGCCGTGTCGTACGGCAAACCGCGAAGGCGCTTAACGAGGTTGCCGGCGGACCCAGACGCAGCTTGCAGACGCCTTCAACGGTGCACACCCAGTGTAAGCGACGCCACCACGGTAGCCGGTAAACAGATGCACACCCAGTGGCACACGTTAGTTTTGCACGCCAGATCGCCACGGCCGTATGCACAGGCTTGACCACGGTACCGTCGTACAGTAAATCAAGAGGCAATCGCAGGTCGTTTCGCTCACCAGGTATGTCGGTCAGAAGCGGCACACCAGAGGCATCGCAAACAGCCTTAGATTTTCCACCATCGAATGGGAATGGTATGCACACCAGAGGCAACCGCAGGCCCTTTCTGCACGCCACCCACGGGAATAGGCCGCGGCACACTTATGGCACACGCAAACAGCTCGACGCCACCACGCAGGTTGGTCGCGGCGGCATTCAGGCACACCAGCCAGGACGCCCACCCACGGGGTGGCCGATTCAGTGGCAGACGCAAATAGTTTGAATGCTCATTCATGCAGGGGCACACCCAGAGGCAAATCGCAAACGCCCACCCATCGGTAGCCGTGGCGGCACACCCAGAGTAATCAAGAACCCTCAGACGCCACCACTGGGTGGTCGCCCGTGGCGCACAACTCCAGAGGCAAACTTGTGCTGGCACGCCCCACCCACGGTGGTCGGCCGTGGCGGCACACCCAGAGGCAACGCAGAATTGCACGCTCACACTATTGGGTGGGTTGAGCCGCGGCACACCGATTGGCATACGCGAAATAGCAGGCCGCCACTACGGTGGGTCGGGCGCACATTCATACACGCAACAGTTTTCGTATCTCACCACGCAGGTCAAGCGCTGCGCACAATCTGCAGGCACCCCATCATTTGCTTGCACGCCACCCACGGTGGGCTGGCCTTGAACACCCAGTGCCACACAAATATGCCACACCACGAGTACAGGCCGTGTACACCCAAAAATGGCGGCATCCAGAAGAAATGCTATCTGACGGGTAATGGCCGGCAGCACATGAGGTAAATGAGTCCCGCCCACCATGGCCAGGGCGGTGACATTCAGAGTGCGCACACTAGACGCTTGACTCATCGGAGGGTGGTGGTGGCGAAACACCCAGGTAATACTTACGCCACACTCCATCGGCGGGGTCGCAGGGCACACCCCAGCAACCGTACTTGAGACGCCACCGACGGGAGGGTCGGCCGTGGCGCATTATTGGCACGCTGAAACAGTTTTCAGACATTTGTACGCCGTAAGCGCACATCATCAATAGAGCACGAAGGCACGCCCACCGTGGTGGCCGTGGCGGCACATCCAGTGGCACAAGCAGTATACATTCACGGTAGGCGCCGGTACAGGCGGCACACCCAGAGGCACCAGGCTCTTTCTGAGCGCCCACCATCGGTATGCAAAGATCTCCAGAGGCAATCAAGAGTTTTTTCAGACGCTGATCATGTGAGACGGCGCGGCACAACCCAGAGGCAACGCACAGGGAATGTGCGGCACATCCAGTGGCATACGCAACAGTTCTGCACGCCCACCCACGGGCGCCGCCAGGTAGCACACGCAGCAGCTTAGACGCCAATCAGGGCCGTGGCGGCACATCCACGGTGGCACACGCAGTTTAGACGCTTGACTCAGGGCGGCACACTCCAGAACTCCAGGCTCTGCACGCCCACCCACGGCAGGGCCGCCGTGGCGGCACACCAAGAGTGCGCTTGTAGGTTTCACTCGTAAGCCGGCCAGAAGGCACAACCAGAGGCACACGCAGCCACTTCACCTGAGCCGGTAATGGCGGCACACCAGAGCGTTAAATATTGACGCCACCACGGTGGAGTCGGGTCATGGCGGCATACTCAGAGGCAAACCGCAGTGTTTCGCACGCCCACCACGGTGGGCCGGCCGCGCGGCATTAATTAGGCACGCAAATAAAGCCTTGAGAGACGTCACGGCAGCGTTAGTAAGAAATGCTTGCACGCTCGTGGCGCACATCCAGCGGCACACCACTGTCAGCGTGGCGGCACACACAGAGCCCTGACGCCCACCCATCGAGCGGGCCGGGCAGTGGCGAACACCCAGAGGCACGAAGAGATCTGCATCGCAGATCACCACGATGGTCGCCGTGGCGTGGAACCCAGAAGCAACCTGCGGTTATTCTGGCACGCCTCTTACCACAGGGCTGGAATACGGCATTACTCCAGACAACCAAGAAATAGACGCCATTTCATCGGGAAAACACAGGGCGGCATTAATATACACGAAATAAAAAGATCATCGGTAAGGCACACCCAGTGTGGCACACGCAAATATTCTGGCTACCTGAAATGGCTGTATGCACACACGTGACATTCCAGCCATGGCGGCATTGACCCAGATTTTCAGCTCACGAAACTGAAGAGGCAAATCAAGAGCTCAGGTCTACACCATCGGAAAAAGCCAGGTCGTGAAGCGCACAACCAGAGGCACACGCACACACAGACCCAGAGGCAACCAGGTCTTTTTTTCTGCACGCCCACCCACGGTGGGCCGGGCGTCGTGGCGGCAGACAGAGTACAGCTTGAGACGCTCACCTGCGGGCTGGTCGTGGCGGCACACCCAGTGTCACGCTTGCATCGCTCATGCAGCTGGCCGTGGCGCAGACAGACACAGCCGCAGCAGATGACCGCTGCAGACCGCCACTCACGGTGGGTAAAATGGTGGCGGCACAATCTGTAGGCGCGAGCACCATCTCCGGTAATGCAAGAGCCAGAGGTAACCCCAGGTTGACGCCACTTAAAGCAGCTGCAGAGGCAACGATAGCACTCCCTGCAACGCCCACCTGCTGGGTACGTTCCAAGAGCACACCTAGGTATCGCTCACCCACGGTGGTGTTGGGCCGCGGGCGGCACATCTGTCGGAGAGCCACGCATTGGTTTCCGCACGCCCACCCACGGTGGGTCGTCGCCAGTGCATTCCAGAGGCAACCTCGTTGGGCACGCCAATTCAGGGTTGGTCAGAAGCGAACACCCAGCACTGACGAAAGAAATGGATAAACATTTTGCACTGTATGTAAACATTCCAGTGGCACAAGAACAGTTTACACGCCACGATTGGGTCGTATGGGCACACCCAGAGGCTATTGGGCACGCTTTACCCACCGGTGGGCCGCCGTGGTGAGCACAATACGCGAGGCACGATGAGCCACCACGGTGTCGGGCCGCGCGGCATATTTCAGAAAGGTCGCAGTTTCTAGACTAGCCGTAGCGGCACACCAGAGGTTCACTCAATTCCACGGAAGGGTCGTCGCGGTACGCCAACGATAGGCCGCCGGCACGCTCATTGGCACGAACACGGTCAGCGGCACACACAGAGGCCAGAGTTGACTCATTGTTGGCCGTGATGCGCATGGAAACACTGGTGTTGAAATGTGGCGCACACCCAGAGGCACCACCATCGCCCACCACGTGGGCACACCCAGACGAGAACGCTCACCATCGGTATAGCGCAGACAACGGTGGAGGCAAACGCAGGCTTTTCTGCAGCCACGGGTGGGCCGGCCGGCGGCACATCCAGTGGCATATCGCATACTTACGTCATCTTCACGGGCGGTTGGCCGTCGCATCAGCAGCACACGAACAGCTTTCAGACGCCTGCACCTGTTTAGAGTTACCGGCGGCACGGTTATCATCTAAATAGCCACGCTGACAAGAAGTGCACACCCAGAGGCAGGTTTTTCTATCGCACACGGTATCGCCGTGGCGGCACACCAAGAAAGGCAACGCAGGTCGCTTAGGAAGCCACTCCATGGTGTCAGATGCGACAACCAGGCGCACGCAAACAAGTTTCGTCTGATCCCACCACAGTGGCTGCCGGTGGCGGCATTAACGCAGCACCACGGTGGGTCAGCGGCGCACAATCTAGCAACGCTCATGCGAGACACGTTTGACGACGGAGAATGGCCGTGGCGTTAGTAGCACACGCAAACAGTTTCACCACCACGGTGGGTCGGGGTGGCGGTATCAATTCAGCGGCACATCGTTTAGACGTTATCAGTGGAAACACAGGCGGCATCCAGTGGCACACGCAAATAGCTAAGATAGGCCGCCGGCGGCACGAAAACCGTTGTTTGCAGCCGTGGCGGCATGAGTGTGGGCTGCAGACCACGGGTAGCTTTGGCACACCCAGTGGCACACGCAGTACACTCATCAGGCGGGCCGTGGTGCACGATCTCCACGCAGGCTCACCAGCTGCCGCGTCGGCAAAACCCGCAGCTGGGTTATTCTGCACGCCATCATCGGAAAATGGCCGGGCGCACAACCGTGAGACAGAGCGTGGGCGGCACATTTGTGTGGCAATACGCGAAATAGTTTTCAGACGCCATTCCACGGTGGGCCGGTCGGGTGGCGCAACACCCAGAACCGCAAACCCTTCTAACGCCACCCACGGTGGGCCGGTCGTGACGCAGGGGCACACAAGAACACTTGCACGCCAGTGCCATCGGTGGTCGGCCAGCGCAACACAAAAACCCACGCTGGCACTTTCTGCACCCAACGACGGTGGGTCGTAAGTTGCGGCGCACACCAGAGGCAACTCCAGTTAGACGCCACGGTGGTGGCGGCACACCAAGAGCAACCCAGTCGTTTTGCAGGCTCATCGACAGGGCCGCGAGCGGCACAACCATAGCACAGACGCCACCACCGGTGGGTCGGGTCAGTGGCGCACATCGAGCACACTGTGGTGATGTTGATTCATCGGTGGAATGGCGTAGCGCACAGCACATTAGTCGCGACCGCGCATCAGGCACGGCCGCGGCGCATAGAGGCACACGCAAACAGTTTCGCATCGTTCACGTGGCGCACACCCAGAGGCAACCCCAGGCGCCATATCGCCCAACGAGAAAGTCGCGGCGCACACCCCTACACGCAAATAGAGTGAGACGCTCACACCACGGCACGTCGCGGCGGCACCCAGAGGCACACACGCCCACCCATCGGGTCAATGTGTCGCATGCGCCACACCTGTAGGGACACGCAAACAGTTCGCACGCCCACCCACGGGTGGGCCGTGGCGGCACACCCCAGAGTAACTGCACGCCCACCCACGGTGGTCGTAGGTACAGAGACTCCAATTACACTGCGTATAGTTAGGTTACACACGTTGTTTCGCACGCCATCGGCCGGCCGTGGCGCACACGCAGGCACAGACGCACAATGGAACATGCGCACATTCGCGGCGTCGATCTGGGGGCCTTGCACGCCCACCCACGGGTGGGCCGCGGGCGACACCCAGAGGCAACCTAGCAGACGCACCATCGTCGTGGCGCATATTACACTCCAGAGGCAAACTTGCTAACGTTGTTCACGGTCGGCCGTGGCGCACACCTCGCGTTCAAAGCGCAGACGCCAGCCGGTCGCAGCGCACATCTGACGCAGACGCTTCCACCATCGGAAGAGCCGTAAACGCGGCAGCACACCCAGAGCGCAGGTATTTTCTTTGCACGTTCGTCGCCGGATGGACGACTCAGTGGCACATAGCACTGCACGGCCGGCCGGGCGCACATCCAGTGTTAACACGCAAACAAAGTCTCTGGGCACGCCCAATTCACAAGGGGTCGGCCGCTCGTATCAATCCAGAGGTTGGCCGCAGGGTACCCCACCCGACGCCAGTATCGAAATGTCTCATAATGCCACTGTTTAGTGAACGTGCTTAACACCCAGGCAACACTCTATTTTGTGGCACCCCAGTGAAGGCTTCAGGCGGTGTGTCAAAGTCATTGGCACTACGCAAATAGTTTCACACCACGGTGGGCGCACAGCCGCGAGGCAGGTCGCCAGGTGGCGCACCGATAACCCAGGCTCTTTGCATCAATAAGCACTCCGCAACAAGAAGTTGGCGCGCCACGCACACACCAAATGGCGGCATCGACCCAGTGATCGACGCAAAGATTTAGACAACACTTGGTATATCCAGAATACCATCATCGCCAGACGCACCGTGCGGCATACTCCAGCCATTCAGGCGTGCACAGGCTCACGCCACGGGAAAATGGGTCGCATACAGCAAGCCTGCACGCCCAACGCGCGCATCATCGCCAGCGCTTGGCACGCCATCATCAATGGTTTCCAGAGCCTGTCACAGTCGCGTAAGACCTGCGCACTGTTTCAGTATATACCACGGCAGCTGTCAACGACGCGGCGCCCACCACGGTAGTTGCAGCGGCACCGTGATCACCAGTCAGCATCACGGTCAAGAGATCACTAAGCCGGGTATGCACAGCAGACGCAACAGTTTGCACGGCTCAGTGCCGATTACGCAGCGCACGCCCACACCACGGTGTGTGTCACACGGCCGGCCCACCCGTGAGTGGGCGTGCAGAACTGTTTGCGTGTGTGCCTCTGGGTGCGAGACGGCCAGCCCACCCGCAGGGGCGCAGAACCGTTTGGCGTGTGCTCTGGTGTGCCGCCACGGCCGGTCGATCCATGGTGGCGGCGTGACTATGTTCGCGTTGATCCGACCGCGGATCAATCACCATCAAACCGCGGCAGGCAGAACTGGTCGACGCGACGACTGGCGGCTCGACATACCAACCCAGGATGCGGCAAACTGCTCGCACATGCCGCGGCACTGCTCACCCGGCAGGGCTGGGCGCAGAACCGTTTGCGCGTGCCAATGGCTGTGCTCACACGGCGCGCCCACCCGCAGGGGCGTGGCAGAAGGGTTTGCGGTTGCCTCTGGGTGTGCCAGCACGGCCGGCCCACCCGTGGGTGGGCGTGCAGAAGGGCCTGCGGTTGTCTCTGGGTGTGTCACACGGTCGGCCCATCTGCGGGGCGTGCAGAACTGTTTATGCGTGTGCCTCTGGGTGTGCCGCTGACGGCCGCTCCACCCGTGGGTGGGCGTGCAGAAGGGCCTGCGTGTTGCCTCTGGGTGTGCCACGACGGCCGGCCCACCCGTGGGTGGGCGTGCAGAACTGTTTGCGCGTTGCCTCTGGGTGTGCCGCGACGGCCGGCCCACCCGTGGGTGGGCGTGCAGAAGTGTTTGCGTTGCCTCTGGGTGTGCCGCCACGGCCGGCCCACCCGTGGGTGGGCGTGCAGAACTGTTTGCGTGTGCCACTGGGTGTGCCGCCACGGCCGGCCCACCCGTGGGTGGGCGTGCAGAACTGTTTGCGTGTCCACTGGGTGTGCCGCCACGGCCGGCCCACCCGTGGGTGGGCGTGCAGAACTGTTTGCGTGTGCCACTGGGTGTGCCGCCACGGCCGGCCCACCCGTGGGTGGGCGTGCAGAACGGTTTGCGGTTGCCTCTGGGTGTGCCACGACGGCCGGCCCACCCGTGGGTGGGCGTGCAGAAGGGCTTGCGGTTGCCTCTGGGTGTGCCGCCACGGCCGGCCCACCCGTGGGTGGGCGTGCAGAACTGTTTGCGTGTGCCTCTGGGTGTGCCGCGACGGCCGGCCCACCCGTGGGTGGGCGTGCAGAACTGTTTGCGTGTGCCACTGGGTGTGCCGACACGGCCGGCCCACCCGTGGGTGGGCGTGCAGAAGGGTTTGCGGTTGCCACTGGGTGTGCCGCCACGGCCGGCCCACCCGTGGGTGGGCGTGCAGAACTGTTTGCGCGTTGCCTCTGGGTGTGCCGCCACGGCCGGCCCACCCGTGGGTGGGCGTGCAGAACTGTTTGCGTGTGCCACTGGGTGTGCCGCCACGGCCGGCCCACCCGTGGGTGGGCGTGCAGAAGGGCCTGCGGTTGCCTCTGGGTGTGCCGCCACGGCCGGCTCCACCCGCGGGTGGGCGTGCAGAACTGTTTGCGTGTGCCACTGGGTGTGCCGCCACGGCCGGCCCACCCGTGGGTGGGCGTGCAGAACTGTTTGCGTGGTGCCACTGGGTGTGCCGCTGACGGCCGGCCCACCCGTGGGTGGGCGTGCAGAAGGGCTTGCGGTTGCCTCTGGGTGTGCCGCCACGGCCGGCCCACCCGTGGGTGGGCGTGCAGAACTGTTTGCGTGTGCCACTGGGTGTGCCGCCACGGCCGGCCCACCCGTGGGTGGGCGTGCAGAACGGTTTGCGTGTGCCACTGGGTGTGCCGCCACGGCCGGCCCACCCGTGGGTGGGCGTGCAGAAGGTCTGCGGTGCCTCTGGTGTGTCGCACGGTCGGCCCACCCGTGGGTGGGCGCAGAAGGGTTTGCGGTTGCCTCTGGTGTGTCACGACGGCCGGCCCACCCGTGGGTGGGCGTGCAGAACTGTTTGCGTGTGCCTCTGGGTGTGCCGCGACGGCCGGCCCACCCGTGGGTGGGCGTGCAGAACTGTTTGCGTGTGCCACTGGGTGTGCCGCCACGGCCGGCCCACCCGTGGGTGGGCGTGCAGAACTGTTTGCGTGGTGCCACTGGGTGTGCCGCCACGGCCGGCCCACCCGTGGGTGGGCGTGCAGAACTGTTTGCGGTGCCTCTGGGTGTGCCGCCACGGCCGGCCCACCCGTGGGTGGGCGTGCAGAACGGTTTGCGGTTGCCTCTGGATGTGCCGCACGGCCGGCCCACCCGTGGGTGGGCGTGCAGAACTGTTTGCGTGTGCCACTGGTGTGCCGCACGGCCGGCCCACCCGTGGGTGGGCGTGCAGAACTGTTTGCGCGTGCCACTGGTGTGCCGCGACGGCCGGCCCACCCGTGGGTGGGCGTGCAGAACTGTTTGCGTGTGCCACTGGGTGTGCCGCCACGGCCGGCCCACCCGTGGGTGGGCGTGCAGAAGAGCTTGCGGTTGCCTCTGGGTGTGCCGCCACGGCCGGCCCACCCGTGGGTGGGCGTGCAGAACTGTTTGCGTGTGCCACTGGTGTGCCGCTGACGGCCGGCCCACCCGTGGGTGGGCGTGCAGAACTGTTTGCGTGTGCCACTGGGTGTGCCGCCACGGCCGGCCCACCCGTGGGTGGGCGTGCAGAACTGTTTGCGTGTGCCTCTGGGTGTGCCGCGACGGCCGGCCCACCCGTGGGTGGGCGTGCAGAACTGTTTGCGTGTGCCACTGGGTGTGCCGCACGGCCGGCCCACCCGTGGTGGGCGTGCAGAACTGTTTGCGTGTGCCACTGGGTGTGCCGCACGGCCGGCCCACCCGTGGGTGGGCGTGCAGAAGGGCCTGCGGTGCCTCTGGGTGTGCCGCTGACGGGCCGGCCCACCCGTGGGTGGGCGTGCAGAACTGTCTGCGTGTTGCCTCTGGTGTGCCGCCACGGCCGGCCCACCCGTGGGTGGGCGTGCAGAACTGTTTGCGCGTTGCCTCTGGGTGTGCCACGACGGCCGGCCCACCCGTGGGTGGGCGTGCAGAAGGGCTTGCGTGTGCCTCTGGGTGTGCCGCCACGGCCGGCCCACCCGTGGGTGGGCGTGCAGAACTGTTTGCGTGTGCCACTGGGTGTGCCGCTACGGCCGGCCCACCCGTGGGTGGGCGCAGAACTGTTTGCGGTTGCCACTGGGTGTGCCACACGGCCGGCCCACCCGTGGGTGGGCGTGCAGAACTGTTTGCGGTGCCTCTGGTGTGTCGCCACGGCCGGCCCACCCGTGGTGGGCGTGCAGAACTGCTTGCGTGTGCCTCTGGGTGTGCCGCACGGCCGGCCCACCCGTGGGTGGGCGTGCAGAACTGTTTGCGTGTGCCACTGGGTGTGCCGCCACGGCCGGCCCACCCGTGGGTGGGCTGCAGAAGGGTTTGCGGTTGCCTCTGGGTGTGCCGCCACGGTCGGCCCACCCGTGGGTGGGCGTGCAGAACGGTCTGCGTGTGCCTCTGGGTGTGCCGCCACGGCCGGCCCACCCGTGGGTGGGCGTGCAGAACTGTTTGCGTGTGCCACTGGGTGTGCCGCGACGGCCGGCCCACCCGTGGGTGGGCGTGCAGAACTGTTTGCGTGTGCCACTGGGTGTGCCGCACGGCCGGCCCACCCGTGGGTGGGCGTGCAGAACTGTTTGCGCGTGTGCCACTGGGTGTGCCGCCACGGCCGGCCCACCCGTGGGTGGGCGTGCAGAACTGTTTGCGGTTGCCTCTGGGTGTGCCGCCACGGCCGGCCCACCCGTGGGTGGGCGTGCAGAACTGTTTTGCGTGTGCCTCTGGGTGTGCCGCCACGGCCGGCCCACCCGTGGGTGGGCGTGCAGAACTGTTTGCGTGTGCTACTTGGTTGTGCCGCACGGCCGGCCCACCCGTGGGTGGGCGTGCAGAACGGTTTGCGGTTGCCTCTGGGTGTGCCGCCACGGCCGGCCCACCCGTGGGTGGGCGTGCAGAAGGGCCTGCGTTGCCTCTGGGTGTGCCGCCACGGCCGCCCACCCGTGGGTGGGCGTGCAGAACTGTTTGCGTGTGCCTCTGGTGTGCCGCACGGCCGGCCCACCCGTGGGTGGGCGTGCAGAACTGTTTGCGTGTGCCACTGGGTGTGCCGCCACGGCCGGCCCACCCGTGGGTGGGCGTGCAGAACTGTTTGCGTATGCCACTGGATGTGCCGCTACGGCCGGCCCACCCGTGGGTGGGCGTGCAGAACTGTTTGCGTGTGCCTCTGGGTGTGCCGCACGGCCGGCCCACCCGTGGGTGGGCGTGCAGAACGGTTTGCGTGTTGCCTCTGGTGTGCCGCCACGGCCGGCCCACCCCGTGGGTGGGCGTGCAGAAGGGTCTGCGGTTGCCTCTGGGTGTGCCGCCACGGCCGGCCCACCCGTGGGTGGGCGTGCAGAACTGTTTGCGTGTGCCACTGGGTGTGCCGCCACGGCCGGCCCACCCGTGGGTGGGCGTGCAGAAGGGCTTGCGTGTGCCTCTGGGTGTGCCGCCACGGCCGGCTCCACCCGTGGGTGGGCGTGCAGAACTGTTTGCGTGGTGCCACTGGGTGTGCCGCTACGGCCGGCCCACCCGTGGGTGGGCGTGCAGAAGGGCTTGCGTGTTGCCTCTGGGTGTGCCGCCACGGCCGGCCCACCCGTGGGTGGGCGTGCAGAAGGGCCTGCAGTTGCCTCTGGGTGTGCCGCCACGGCCGGCCCACCCGTGGGTGGGCGTGCAGAACTGTTTGCGTGTGCCTCTGGGTGTGCCACGACGGCCGGCCCACCCGTGGGTGGGCGTGCAGAAGGGCCTGCGTTTGCCTCTGGTGTGCCGCCACGGCCGGCCCACCCGTGGGTGGGCGTGCAGAAGTGCTTGCGTGTGCCTCTGGGTGTGCCGCCACGGCCGGCCCACCCGTGGGTGGGCGTGCAGAACTGTTTGCGCGGTGCCACTGGGTGTGCCGCCACGGCCGGCCCACCCGTGGGTGGGCGTGCAGAACTGTTTGCGTGTGCCACTGGTGTGCCGCACGGCCGGCCCACCCGTGGGTGGGCGTGCAGAAGTGCTTGCGTTGCCTCTGGTGTGCCGCACGGCCGGCCCACCCGTGGGTGGGCGTGCAGAACTGTTTGCGTGTGCCACTGGGTGTGCCGCCACGGCCGGCCCACCCGTGGGTGGGCGTGCAGAACTGTTTGCGTGTGCCACTGGGTGTGCCGCCACGGCCGGCCCACCCGTGGGTGGGCGTGCAGAACTGTTTGCGTTTGCCTCTGGATGTGCCGCCACGGCCGGCCCACCCGTGGGTGGGCGTGCAGAACTGTTTGCGTGTGCCACTGGGTGTGCCACGACGGCCGGCCCACCCGTGGGTGGGCGTGCAGAAGTGTTTGCGTTGCCTCTGGTGTGCCGCCACGGCCGGCCCACCCGTGGGTGGGCGTGCAGAAGGGCTTGCGGTTGCCTCTGGGTGTGCCGCGACGGCCGGCCCACCCGTGGGTGGGCGTGCAGAACTGTTTGCGTGTGCCACTGGGTGTGCCGCGACGGCCGGCCCACCCGTGGGTGGGCGTGCAGAACTGTTTGCGTGTGCCACTGGGTGTGCCGACACGGCCGGCCCACCCGTGGGTGGGCGTGCAGAACTGTTTGCGTGTGCCACTGGGTGTGCCGCCACGGCCGGCCCACCCGTGGGTGGGCGTGCAGAAGGGCCTGCGGTTGCCTCTGGGTGTGCCGCCACGGCCGGCCCACCCGTGGGTGGGCGTGCAGAACTGTTTGCGCGGTGCCTCTGGGTGTGCCGCACGGCCGGCCCACCCGTGGGTGGGCGTGCAGAACGGTCTGCGGTTGCCTCTGGGTGTGCCACGACGGCCGGCCCACCCGTGGGTGGGCGTGCAGAACGGTTTGCGTGTGCCTCTGGGTGTGCCGCCACGGCCGGCCCACCCGTGGGTGGGCGTGCAGAAGTGTTTGCGTGTGCCTCTGGTGTGCCGCCACGGCCGGCCCACCCGTGGGTGGGCGTGCAGAACTGTTTGCGTGTGCCACTGGGTGTGCCGCACGGCCGGCCCACCCGTGGGTGGGCGTGCAGAACTGTTTGCGTGTGCCACTGGGTGTGCCGCCACGGCCGGCCCACCCGTGGGTGGGCGTGCAGAAGGGTTTGCGGTTGCCTCTGGGTGTGCCGCCACGGCCGGCCCACCCGTGGGTGGGCGTGCAGAACGGCCTGCAGGTTGCCTCTGGGTGTGCCGCCACGGCCGGCCCACCCGTGGGTGGGCGTGCAGAACTGTTTGCGTGTGCCTCTGGGTGTGCCGCCACGGCCGGCCCACCCGTGGGTGGGCGTGCAGAAGTGTTTGCGTGTGCCTCTGGGTGTGCCGCGACGGCCGGCCCACCCGTGGGTGGGCGTGCAGAACTGTTTTGCGCGTGCCACTGGGTGTGCCGCGACGGCCGGCCCACCCGTGGGTGGGCGTGCAGAACGGTTTGCGTGTGCCTCTGGTGTGCCGCCACGGCCGGCCCACCCGTGGGTGGGCGTGCAGAACTGTTTGCGTGTGCCACTGGGTGTGCCACACGGCCGGCCCACCCGTGGGTGGGCGTGCAGAACGGTTTGCGGTTGCCTCTGGGTGTGCCGCCACGGCCGGCCCACCCGTGGGTGGGCGTGCAGAACTGTTTGCGTGTGCCACTGGTGTGCCGCCACGGCCGGCCCACCCGTGGGTGGGCGTGCAGAACTGTTTGCGTGTGCCTCTGGTGTGCCGCGACGGCCGGCCCACCCGTGGGTGGGCGTGCAGAACTGTTTGCGTGTTGCCTCTGGGTGTGCCACGACGGCCGGCCCACCCGTGGGTGGGCGTGCAGAAGGGCCTGCGTTGCCTCTGGGTGTGCCGCCACGGCCGGCCCACCCGTGGGTGGGCGTGCAGAACTGTTTGCGTGTGCCACTGGGTGTGCCGCGACGGCCGGCCCACCCGTGGGTGGGCGTGCAGAACTGTTTGCGCGTGCCACTGGTGTGCCGCCACGGCCGGCCCACCCGTGGGTGGGCGTGCAGAACTGTTTGCGTGTGCCACTGGGTGTGCCGCCACGGCCGGCTCCACCCGTGGGTGGGCGTGCAGAACTGTTTGCGTGTGCCTCTGGGTGTGCCGCCACGGCCGGCCCACCCGTGGGTGGGCGTGCAGAAGGGTTTGCGGTTGCCTCTGGGTGTGTCACACGGCCGGCCCACCCGTGGGTGGGCGTGCAGAAGGGCCTGCGGTTGCCTCTGGGTGTGCCGCACGGCCGGCCCACCCGTGGGTGGGCGTGCAGAACTGTTTGCGTGTGCCACTGGGTGTGCCGCCACGGCCGGCCCACCCGTGGGTGGGCGTGCAGAACTGTTTGCGTGTGCCACTGGGTGTGCCGCCACGGCCGGCCCACCCGTGGGTGGGCGTGCAGAACTGTTTGCGTGTGCCACTGGGTGTGCCGCCACGGCCGGCCCACCCGTGGGTGGGCGTGCAGAAGTGCTTGCGTGTGCCTCTGGGTGTGCCACGACGGCCGGCCCACCCGTGGGTGGGCGTGCAGAAGTGTTTGCGGTTGCCTCTGGGTGTGCCGCACGGCCGGCTCCACCCGTGGGTGGGCGTGCAGAACTGTTTGCGTGTGCCACTGGTGTGCCGCACGGCCGGCCCACCCGTGGGTGGGCGTGCAGAAGGGTCTGCGGTTGCCTCTGGGTGTGCCGCCACGGCCGGCCCACCCGTGGGTGGGCGTGCAGAAGGGCCTGCGCGTTGCCTCTGGGTGTGCCGCCACGGCCGGCCCACCCGTGGGTGGGCGTGCAGAACTGTTTGCGTGTGCCACTGGGTGTGCCGCCACGGCCGGCCCACCCGTGGGTGGGCGTGCAGAACTGTTTGCGTGTGCCACTGGGTGTGCCGCCACGGCCGGCCCACCCGTGGGTGGGCGTGCAGAAGGCGCGTGCGTTGCCTCTGGTGTGCCGCCACGGCCGGCCCACCCGTGGGTGGGCGTGCAGAACTGTTTGCGCGTGCCACTGGGTGTGCCGCCACGGCCGGCCCACCCGTGGGTGGGCGTGCAGAACTGTTTGCGTGTGCCACTGGGTGTGCCGCCACGGCCGGCCCACCCGTGGGTGGGCGTGCAGAACTGTTTGCGTGTGCCACTGGGTGTGCCGCACGGCCGGCCCACCCGTGGGTGGGCGTGCAGAACTGTTTGCGTGTGCCACTGGGTGTGCCGCCACGGCCGGCCCACCCGTGGGTGGGCGTGCAGAAGGGTTTGCGGTTGCCTCTGGTGTGCCGCCACGGCCGGCCCACCCGTGGGTGGGCGTGCAGAACGGCTTGCGGTTGCCTCTGGGTGTGCCGCGACGGCCGGCCCACCCGTGGGTGGGCGTGCAGAACTGTTTGCGTGTGCCACTGGGTGTGCCGCGACGGCCGGCCCACCCGTGGGTGGGCGTGCAGAACTGTTTGCGTGTGCCACTGGGTGTGCCGCCACGGCCGGCCCACCCGTGGGTGGGCGTGCAGAACTGTTTGCGTGTGCCTCTGGGTGTGCCGCCACGGCCGGCCCACCCGTGGGTGGGCGTGCAGAAGGGTCTGCGGTTGCCTCTGGGTGTGCCGCACGGCCGGCCCACCCGTGGGTGGGCGTGCAGAACTGTTTGCGTGTGCCACTGGGTGTGCCGCCACGGCCGGCCCACCCGTGGGTGGGCGTGCAGAACGGTTTGCGGTTGCCTCTGGGTGTGCCACGACGGCCGGCTCCACCCGTGGGTGGGCGTGCAGAACTGTTTGCGTGTGCCTCTGGGTGTGCCGCCACGGCCGGCCCACCCGTGGGTGGGCGTGCAGAAGTGCTTGCGTGTGCCACTGGGTGTGCCACACGGCCGGCCCACCCGTGGGTGGGCGTGCAGAACTGTTTGCGTGTGCCACTGGGTGTGCCGCCACGGCCGGCCCACCCGTGGGTGGGCGTGCAGAACTGTTTGCGTGTGCCACTGGGTGTGCCACGACGGCCGGCCCACCCGTGGGTGGGCGTGCAGAAGGGTTTGCGGTTGCCTCTGGGTGTGCCGCCACGGCCGGCCCACCCGTGGGTGGGCGTGCAGAAGTGCCTGCAGGTTGCCTCTGGGTGTGCCGCCACGGCCGGCCCACCCGTGGGTGGGCGTGCAGAACTGTTTGCGTGTGCCTCTGGGTGTGCCGCCACGGCCGGCCCACCCGTGGGTGGGCGTGCAGAAGGGCCTGCGTGTGCCTCTGGGTGTGCCGCCACGGCCGGCCCACCCGTGGGTGGGCGTGCAGAACTGTTTGCGTGTGCCACTGGGTGTGCCGCCACGGCCGGCCCACCCGTGGGTGGGCGTGCAGAAGTGTTTGCGTGTTGCCTCTGGGTGTGCCGCCACGGCCGGCCCACCCGTGGGTGGGCGTGCAGAACTGTTTGCGTGTGCCACTGGGTGTGCCGCCACGGCCGGCCCACCCGTGGGTGGGCGTGCAGAACTGTTTGCGTGTGCCACTGGGTGTGCCGCGACGGCCGGCCCACCCGTGGGTGGGCGTGCAGAAGGGTCTGCGGTTGCCTCTGGGTGTGCCGCTACGGCCGGCCCACCCGTGGGTGGGCGTGCAGAAGTGTTTGCGTGTTGCCTCTGGGTGTGCCGCCACGGCCGGCCCACCCGTGGGTGGGCGTGCAGAAGGGCTTGCGTTGCCTCTGGGTGTGCCGCCACGGCCGGCCCACCCGTGGGTGGGCGTGCAGAACTGTTTGCGTGTGCCACTGGGTGTGCCGCCACGGCCGGCCCACCCGTGGGTGGGCGTGCAGAACGGCTTGCGTGTGCCTCTGGGTGTGCCGCCACGGCCGGCCCACCCGTGGGTGGGCGTGCAGAACTGTTTGCGTGTGCCACTGGGTGTGCCGCCACGGCCGGCCCACCCGTGGGTGGGCGTGCAGAAGGGTTTGCGTGTTGCCTCTGGGTGTGCCGCCACGGCCGGCCCACCCGTGGGTGGGCGTGCAGAACTGTTTGCGTGTGCCACTGGGTGTGCCGCCACGGCCGGCCCACCCGTGGGTGGGCGTGCAGAAGTGCCTGCGCGTTGCCTCTGGGTGTGCCGCCACGGCCGGCCCACCCGTGGGTGGGCGTGCAGAACTGTTTGCGTGTGCCTCTGGGTGTGCCGCCACGGCCGGCCCACCCGTGGGTGGGCGTGCAGAACTGTTTGCGTGTTGCCTCTGGGTGTGCCGCCACGGCCGGCCCACCCGTGGGTGGGCGTGCAGAACTGTTTGCGTGTGCCACTGGGTGTGCCGCCACGGCCGGCCCACCCGTGGGTGGGCGTGCAGAAGGGCTTGCGGTTGCCTCTGGGTGTGCCGCCACGGCCGGCCCACCCGTGGGTGGGCGTGCAGAACTGTTTGCGTGTGCCACTGGGTGTGCCGCCACGGCCGGCCCACCCGTGGGTGGGCGTGCAGAAGTGTTTGCGCGTTGCCTCTGGGTGTGCCGCCACGGCCGGCCCACCCGTGGGTGGGCGTGCAGAAGGGCCTGCGTGTGCCTCTGGTGTGCCGCCACGGCCGGCCCACCCGTGGGTGGGCGTGCAGAAGTGTTTGCGGTTGCCTCTGGGTGTGCCGCCACGGCCGGCCCACCCGTGGGTGGGCGTGCAGAACTGTTTGCGTGTGCCACTGGTGTGCCGCCACGGCCGGCCCACCCGTGGGTGGGCGTGCAGAACTGTTTGCGTGATGCCACTGGGTGTGCCACCACGGCCGGCCCACCCGTGGGTGGGCGTGCAGAACTGTTTGCGTGTGCCTCTGGGTGTGCCGCCACGGCCGGCCCACCCGTGGGTGGGCGTGCAGAAGGGCCTGGGGTTGCCTCTGGGTGTGCCGCCACGGCCGGCCCACCCGTGGGTGGGCGTGCAGAACTGTTTGCGTGTGCCACTGGGTGTGCCGCCACGGCCGGCCCACCCGTGGGTGGGCGTGCAGAAGTGCCTGCGTTGCCTCTGGGTGTGCCGCCACGGCCGGCCCACCCGTGGGTGGGCGTGCAGAACTGTTTGCGTGATGCCACTGGTGTGCCGCACGGCCGGCCCACCCGTGGGTGGGCGTGCAGAAGTGCTTGCGTTGCCTCTGGGTGTGCCGCACGGCCGGCCCACCCGTGGGTGGGCGTGCAGAACTGTTTGCGTGTGCCTCTGGGTGTGCCGCCACGGCCGGCCCACCCGTGGGTGGGCGTGCAGAAGGGCCTGCGGTTGCCTCTGGGTGTGCCGCCACGGCCGGCCCACCCGTGGGTGGGCGTGCAGAACTGTTTGCGTGTGCCTCTGGGTGTGCCGCGACGGCCGGCCCACCCGCGGGTGGGCGTGCAGAAGGGCCTGCAGTTGCCTCTGGGTGTGCCGCCACGGCCGGCCCACCCGTGGGTGGGCGTGCAGAACTGTTTGCGTGTGCCACTGGGTGTGCCGCCACGGCCGGCCCACCCGTGGGTGGGCGTGCAGAACTGTTTGCGTGTTGCCTCTGGGTGTGCCGCCACGGCCGGCCCACCCGTGGGTGGGCGTGCAGAAGGGCCTGCGGTTGCCTCTGGGTGTGCCGCCACGGCCGGCCCACCCGTGGGTGGGCGTGCAGAAGTGCTTGCGTGTTGCCTCTGGTGTGCCGCCACGGCCGGCCCACCCGTGGGTGGGCGTGCAGAAGGGTTTGCGTGTTGCCTCTGGGTGTGCCGCCACGGCCGGCCCACCCGTGGGTGGGCGTGCAGAACTGTTTGCGTGTGCCTCTGGGTGTGCCGCCACGGCCGGCCCACCCGTGGGTGGGCGTGCAGAACTGTTTGCGTGATGCCACTGGGTGTGCCGCCACGGCCGGCCCACCCGTGGGTGGGCGTGCAGAACTGTTTGCGTGATCCACTGGTGTGCCGCCACGGCCGGCCCACCCGTGGGTGGGCGTGCAGAAGTGCCTGCGTGTTGCCTCTGGGTGTGCCGCCACGGCCGGCCCACCCGTGGGTGGGCGTGCAGAACTGTTTGCGTGTGCCTCTGGGTGTGCCGCCACGGCCGGCCCACCCGTGGGTGGGCGTGCAGAACGGTTTGCGGTTGCCACTGGGTGTGCCGCCACGGCCGGCCCACCCGTGGGTGGGCGTGCAGAAGTGCCTGCGTGTGCCTCTGGGTGTGCCGCACGGCCGGCCCACCCGTGGGTGGGCGTGCAGAACGGTTTGCGTGTGCCTCTGGGTGTGCCGCCACGGCCGGCCCACCCGTGGGTGGGCGTGCAGAACTGTTTGCGTGTGCCACTGGGTGTGCCGCCACGGCCGGCCCACCCGTGGGTGGGCGTGCAGAAGGGTTTGTGGTTGCCTCTGGGTGTGCCGCCACGGCCGGCCCACCCGTGGGTGGGCGTGCAGAACGGTTTGCGTGTGCCACTGGGTGTGCCGCCACGGCCGGCCCACCCGTGGGTGGGCGTGCAGAACTGTTTGCGTGTGCCACTGGGTGTGCCGCGACGGCCGGCCCACCCGTGGGTGGGCGTGCAGAACGGTTTGCGGTTGCCTCTGGGTGTGCCGCCACGGCCGGCCCACCCGTGGGTGGGCGTGCAGAAGTGCCTGGCGTTGCCTCTGGTGTGCCGCCACGGCCGGCCCACCCGTGGGTGGGCGTGCAGAAGGGTTTGCGGTTGCCTCTGGGTGTGCCGCCACGGCCGGCCCACCCGTGGGTGGGCGTGCAGAAGGGCTTGCGGTTGCCTCTGGGTGTGCCGCCACGGCCGGCCCACCCGTGGGTGGGCGTGCAGAACTGTTTGCGTGTGCCACTGGGTGTGCCGCCACGGCCGGCCCACCCGTGGGTGGGCGTGCAGAACTGTTTGCGTGTGCCACTGGGTGTGCCGCCACGGCCGGCCCACCCGTGGGTGGGCGTGCAGAACTGTTTGCGTGTGCCACTGGGTGTGCCGCTGACGGCCGGCCCACCCGTGGGTGGGCGTGCAGAAGGGTTTGCGGTTGCCTCTGGGTGTGCCGCGACGGCCGGCCCACCCGTGGGTGGGCGTGCAGAAGGGCCTGCGGTTGCCTCTGGGTGTGCCGCCACGGCCGGCCCACCCGTGGGTGGGCGTGCAGAAGTGTCTGCGGTGCCCTGGGTGTGCCGCACGGCCGGCCCACCCGTGGGTGGGCGTGCAGAACTGTTTGCGGTGCCACTGGGTGTGCCGCACGGCCGGCCCACCCGTGGGTGGGCGTGCAGAACTGTTTGCGGTTGCCTCTGGGTGTGCCGCCACGGCCGGCCCACCCGTGGGTGGGCGTGCAGAAGGGCCTGCGTGTGCCTCTGAGTGTGCCGCCACGGCCGGCCCACCCGTGGGTGGGCGTGCAGAAGTGCCTGCGTGTGCCTCTGGGTGTGCCGCACGGCCGGCCCACCCGTGGGTGGGCGTGCAGAACTGTTTGCGTGTGCCTCTGGGTGTGCCGCGACGGCCGGCCCACCCGTGGGTGGGCGTGCAGAAGTGTTTGCGGTTGCCTCTGGGTGTGCCGCCACGGCCGGCCCACCCGTGGGTGGGCGTGCAGAACGGTTTGCGTGTGCCACTGGGTGTGCCGCCACGGCCGGCCCACCCGTGGGTGGGCGTGCAGAACTGTTTGCGTGTGCCACTGGGTGTGCCGCCACGGCCGGCCCACCCGTGGGTGGGCGTGCAGAAGTGTTTGCGGTTGCCTCTGGGTGTGCCGCCACGGCCGGCCCACCCGTGGGTGGGCGTGCAGAACTGTTTGCGGTTGCCTCTGGGTGTGCCGCGACGGCCGGCCCACCCGTGGGTGGGCGTGCAGAACGGTCTGCGGTTGCCTCTGGGTGTGCCGCCACGGCCGGCCCACCCGTGGGTGGGCGTGCAGAAGTGCTTGCGGTTGCCTCTGGGTGTGCCGCACGGCCGGCCCACCCGTGGGTGGGCGTGCAGAACTGTTTGCGTGTTGCCTCTGGGTGTGCCGCCACGGCCGGCCCACCCGTGGGTGGGCGTGCAGAAGGGCTTGCGTGTTGCCTCTGGGTGTGCCGACACGGCCGGCCCACCCGTGGGTGGGCGTGCAGAAGGGCTTGCGTGTGCCTCTGGGTGTGCCGCACGGCCGGCCCACCCGTGGGTGGGCGTGCAGAAGGGCCTGCGGTTGCCTCTGGGTGTGCCGCCACGGCCGGCCCACCCGTGGGTGGGCGTGCAGAAGTGCTCTGCGTGTTGCCTCTGGGTGTGCCGACACGGCCGGCCCACCCGTGGGTGGGCGTGCAGAACTGTTTGCGGTTGCCTCTGGGTGTGCCGCTGACGGCCGGCCCACCCGTGGGTGGGCGTGCAGAACGGCTTGCGTGTGCCTCTGGTGTGCCGCCACGGCCGGCCCACCCGTGGGTGGGCGTGCAGAACTGTTTGCGTGTGCCACTGGGTGTGCCGCCACGGCCGGCCCACCCGTGGGTGGGCGTGCAGAAGTGCTTGCGTGTGCCACTGGGTGTGCCGCACGGCCGGCCCACCCGTGGGTGGGCGTGCAGAACTGTTTGCGTGTGCCACTGGGTGTGCCGCCACGGCCGGCCCACCCGTGGGTGGGCGTGCAGAAGGGCTTGCGGTTGCCTCTGGGTGTGCCGCCACGGCCGGCCCACCCGTGGGTGGGCGTGCAGAAGGGCCTGGGGTTGCCTCTGGGTGTGCCGCCACGGCCGGCCCACCCGTGGGTGGGCGTGCAGAACTGTTTGCGTGTGCCACTGGGTGTGCCGCCACGGCCGGCCCACCCGTGGGTGGGCGTGCAGAAGTGTTTGCGGTTGCCTCTGGGTGTGCCGCCACGGCCGGCCCACCCGTGGGTGGGCGTGCAGAAGGGCTTGCGTGTTGCCTCTGGGTGTGCCGCCACGGCCGGCCCACCCGTGGGTGGGCGTGCAGAACTGTTTGCGTGTGCCACTGGTGTGCCGCCACGGCCGGCCCACCCGTGGGTGGGCGTGCAGAAGTGTTTGCGTGTGCCACTGGGTGTGCCGCCACGGCCGGCCCACCCGTGGGTGGGCGTGCAGAAGTGTTTGCGTGTTGCCTCTGGGTGTGCCGCACGGCCGGCCCACCCGTGGGTGGGCGTGCAGAAGTGCTTGCGTGTTGCCTCTGGGTGTGCCGCGACGGCCGGCCCACCCGTGGGTGGGCGTGCAGAACTGTTTGCGTGTGCCACTGGGTGTGCCGCGACGGCCGGCCCACCCGTGGGTGGGCGTGCAGAACTGTTTGCGTGTGCCTCTGGGTGTGCCGCCACGGCCGGCCCACCCGTGGGTGGGCGTGCAGAAGGGCTTGCGGTTGCCTCTGGGTGTGCCGCCACGGCCGGCCCACCCGTGGGTGGGCGTGCAGAAGTGCTTGCGTGTTGCCTCTGGGTGTGCCGCCACGGCCGGCTCACCCGTGGGTGGGCGTGCAGAACTGTTTGCGTGTGCCACTGGGTGTGCCGCCACGGCCGGCCCACCCGTGGGTGGGCGTGCAGAACTGTTTGCGTGTGCCTCTGGGTGTGCCGCCACGGCCGGCCCACCCGTGGGTGGGCGTGCAGAACGGTCTTGCGTGTGCCTCTGGGTGTGCCGCACGGCCGGCCCACCCGTGGGTGGGCGTGCAGAAGGGTCTGCAGTTGCCTCTGGGTGTGCCGCCACGGCCGGCCCACCCGTGGGTGGGCGTGCAGAAGTGTCTGCGTTGCCTCTGGGTGTGCCGCCACGGCCGGCCCACCCGTGGGTGGGCGTGCAGAACTGTTTGCGTGTGCCACTGGGTGTGCCGCCACGGCCGGCCCACCCGTGGGTGGGCGTGCAGAAGGGTTTGCGCGTTGCCTCTGGGTGTGCCGCTGACGGCCGGCCCACCCGTGGGTGGGCGTGCAGAACTGTTTGCGTGTGCCTCTGGGTGTGCCGCCACGGCCGGCCCACCCGTGGGTGGGCGTGCAGAAAGGCCTGGCGTTGCCTCTGGTGTGCCGCCACGGCCGGCCCACCCGTGGGTGGGCGTGCAGAACTGTTTGCGTGTGCCACTGGGTGTGCCGCTACGGCCGGCCCACCCGTGGGTGGGCGTGCAGAACTGTTTGCGTGTGCCTCTGGGTGTGCCGCCACGGCCGGCCCACCCGTGGGTGGGCGTGCAGAACTGTTTGCGTGTGCCACTGGGTGTGCCGCCACGGCCGGCCCACCCGTGGGTGGGCGTGCAGAACTGTTTGCGTGTGCCACTGGTGTGCCGCACGGCCGGCCCACCCGTGGGTGGGCGTGCAGAACTGTTTGCGTGTGCCACTGGGTGTGCCGCCACGGCCGGCCCACCCGTGGGTGGGCGTGGCAGAACTGTTTGCGTGATGCCACTGGTGTGCCGCCACGGCCGGCCCACCCGTGGGTGGGCGTGCAGAAGGGCCTGCGCGTTGCCTCTGGGTGTGCCGCCACGGCCGGCCCACCCGTGGGTGGGCGTGCAGAACTGTTTGCGTGTGCCACTGGGTGTGCCGCGACGGCCGGCCCACCCGTGGGTGGGCGTGCAGAACTGTTTGCGTGTGCCACTGGGTGTGCCGCCACGGCCGGCCCACCCGTGGGTGGGCGTGCAGAAGTGTTTGCGTGTTGCCTCTGGGTGTGCCGCCACGGCCGGCCCACCCGTGGGTGGGCGTGCAGAAGGGTTTGCGTGTTGCCTCTGGTGTGCCGCCACGGCCGGCCCACCCGTGGGTGGGCGTGCAGAACTGTTTGCGTGTGCCACTGGGTGTGCCGCCACGGCCGGCCCACCCGTGGGTGGGCGTGCAGAACTGTTTGCGGTTGCCTCTGGGTGTGCCGCACGGCCGGCCCACCCGTGGGTGGGCGTGCAGAAGGGCTCTGCGGTTGCCTCTGGGTGTGCCGCCACGGCCGGCCCACCCGTGGGTGGGCGTGCAGAACTGTTTGCGTGTGCCACTGGATGTGCCGCCACGGCCGGCCCACCCGTGGGTGGGCGTGCAGAACTGTTTGCGTGTGCCTCTGGGTGTGCCGCCACGGCCGGCCCACCCGTGGGTGGGCGTGCAGAACGGTTTGCGTGTTGCCTCTGGGTGTGCCGCCACGGCCGGCCCACCCGTGGGTGGGCGTGCAGAACTGTTTGCGTGTGCCACTGGGTGTGCCGCCACGGCCGGCCCACCCGTGGGTGGGCGTGCAGAACTGTTTGCGTGTGCCACTGGGTGTGCCGCGACGGCCGGCCCACCCGTGGGTGGGCGTGCAGAACGGCTTGCGGTTGCCTCTGGGTGTGCCGCCACGGCCGGCCCACCCGTGGGTGGGCGTGCAGAACTGTTTGCGTGTGCCACTGGGTGTGCCGCACGGCCGGCTCCACCCGTGGGTGGGCGTGCAGAACTGTTTGCGTGTGCCACTGGGTGTGCCGCCACGGCCGGCCCACCCGTGGGTGGGCGTGCAGAAGTGTTTGCGTGTGCCTCTGGGTGTGCCGCCACGGCCGGCCCACCCGTGGGTGGGCGTGCAGAACTGTTTGCGCGTGCCACTGGGTGTGCCGCCACGGCCGGCCCACCCGTGGGTGGGCGTGCAGAACTGTTTGCGTGTGCCACTGGGTGTGCCGCCACGGCCGGCCCACCCGTGGGTGGGCGTGCAGAAGTGTTTGCGGTTGCCTCTGGGTGTGCCGCCACGGCCGGCTCCACCCGTGGGTGGGCGTGCAGAAGGGCTTGCGGTTGCCTCTGGGTGTGCCGCACGGCCGGCCCACCCGTGGGTGGGCGTGCAGAACTGTTTGCGTGTGCCTCTGGGTGTGCCGCTACGGCCGGCCCACCCGTGGGTGGGCGTGCAGAAGGGCCTGCGTGTTGCCTCTGGGTGTGCCGCCACGGCCGGCCCACCCGTGGGTGGGCGTGCAGAAGGGCTTGCGGTTGCCTCTGGGTGTGCCGCACGGCCGGCCCACCCGTGGGTGGGCGTGCAGAACTGTTTGCGTGTGCCACTGGGTGTGCCGCGACGGCCGGCCCACCCGTGGGTGGGCGTGCAGAACTGTTTGCGTGTGCCACTGGGTGTGCCGCCACGGCCGGCCCACCCGTGGGTGGGCGTGCAGAAGTGCCTGCGTGTTGCCTCTGGGTGTGCCGCCACGGCCGGCCCACCCGTGGGTGGGCGTGCAGAACTGTTTGCGTGTGCCTCTGGGTGTGCCGCCACGGCCGGCCCACCCGTGGGTGGGCGTGCAGAACTGTTTGCGTGTGCCTCTGGGTGTGCCGCCACGGCCGGCCCACCCGTGGGTGGGCGTGCAGAAGTGCCTGCGTGTGCCTCTGGGTGTGCCGCCACGGCCGGCCCACCCGTGGGTGGGCGTGCAGAACTGTTTGCGTGTGCCACTGGGTGTGCCGCCACGGCCGGCCCACCCGTGGGTGGGCGTGCAGAAGGGCTTGCGGTTGCCTCTGGGTGTGCCGACACGGCCGGCCCACCCGTGGGTGGGCGTGCAGAACTGTTTGCGTGTTGCCTCTGGGTGTGCCGCCACGGCCGGCCCACCCGTGGGTGGGCGTGCAGAACTGTTTGCGTGTGCCACTGGGTGTGCCGCCACGGCCGGCCCACCCGTGGGTGGGCGTGCAGAAGTGTTTGCGTTGCCTCTGGGTGTGCCGCCACGGCCGGCCCACCCGTGGGTGGGCGTGCAGAACTGTTTGCGTGTGCCACTGGGTGTGCCGCGACGGCCGGCCCACCCGTGGGTGGGCGTGCAGAACTGTTTGCGTGTTGCCACTGGGTGTGCCGCCACGGCCGGCCCACCCGTGGGTGGGCGTGCAGAAGGGTCTGCGGTTGCCTCTGGGTGTGCCGCCACGGCCGGCCCACCCGTGGGTGGGCGTGCAGAACTGTTTGCGTGTGCCACTGGGTGTGCCGCGACGGCCGGCCCACCCGTGGGTGGGCGTGCAGAACTGTTTGCGTGTGCCTCTGGTGTGTCGCCACGGCCGGCCCACCCGTGGGTGGGCGTGCAGAAGTGTTTGCGTGTGCCTCTGGGTGTGCCGCGACGGCCGGCCCACCCGTGGGTGGGCGTGCAGAAGTGTTTGCGCGTTGCCTCTGGTGTGCCGCCACGGCCGGCCCACCCGTGGGTGGGCGTGCAGAACTGTTTGCGTGTTGCCTCTGGGTGTGCCGCCACGGCCGGCCCACCCGTGGGTGGGCGTGCAGAACTGTTTGCGCGTGCCACTGGGTGTGCCGCCACGGCCGGCCCACCCGTGGGTGGGCGTGCAGAACGGTTTGCGTGTTGCCTCTGGGTGTGCCGCACGGCCGGCCCACCCGTGGGTGGGCGTGCAGAAGTGCCTGCGTGTGCCTCTGGGTGTGCCGCACGGCCGGCCCACCCGTGGGTGGGCGTGCAGAAGGGCCTGCGGTTGCCTCTGGGTGTGCCGCCACGGCCGGCCCACCCGTGGGTGGGCGTGCAGAACTGTTTGCGTGTGCCACTGGGTGTGCCGCCACGGCCGGCCCACCCGTGGGTGGGCGTGCAGAACTGTTTGCGTGTGCCACTGGGTGTGCCGCCACGGCCGGCCCACCCGTGGGTGGGCGTGCAGAACTGTTTGCGTGTTCCACTGGGTGTGCCACACGGCCGGCCCACCCGTGGGTGGGCGTGCAGAAGTGTTTGCGTGTGCCACTGGGTGTGCCGCCACGGCCGGCTCCACCCGTGGGTGGGCGTGCAGAACTGTTTGCGTGTGCCACTGGGTGTGCCGCACGGCCGGCCCACCCGTGGGTGGGCGTGCAGAACTGTTTGCGTTGTCCACTGGTGTGCCGCCACGGCCGGCCCACCCGTGGGTGGGCGTGCAGAAGGGCCTGCGTGTTGCCTCTGGGTGTGCCACGACGGCCGGCCCACCCGTGGGTGGGCGTGCAGAACTGTTTGCGTGTGCCACTGGGTGTGCCGCCACGGCCGGCCCACCCGTGGGTGGGCGTGCAGAAGTGTTTGCGTGTGCCACTGGGTGTGCCGCCACGGCCGGCCCACCCGTGGGTGGGCGTGCAGAAGGGTTTGCGGTTGCCTCTGGGTGTGCCGCCACGGCCGGCCCACCCGTGGGTGGGCGTGCAGAAGTGTTTGCGTGTGCCTCTGGGTGTGCCGCCACGGCCGGCCCACCCGTGGGTGGGCGTGCAGAACTGTTTGCGTGTGCCACTGGGTGTGCCGCCACGGCCGGCCCACCCGTGGGTGGCGTGCAGAACTGTTTGCGGTTGCCTCTGGTGTGCCGCCACGGCCGGCCCACCCGTGGGTGGGCGTGCAGAAGGGCTTGCGTGTTGCCTCTGGGTGTGCCACACGGCCGGCCCACCCGTGGGTGGGCGTGCAGAACTGTTTGCGTGTGCCACTGGGTGTGCCGCCACGGCCGGCCCACCCGTGGGTGGGCGTGCAGAAGGGCTTGCGTGTGCCTCTGGGTGTGCCGCCACGGCCGGCCCACCCGTGGGTGGGCGTGCAGAAGTGCTTGCGTGTTGCCTCTGGGTGTGCCGCCACGGCCGGCCCACCCGTGGGTGGGCGTGCAGAACTGTTTGCGTGTGCCACTGGGTGTGCCGCCACGGCCGGCCCACCCGTGGGTGGGCGTGCAGAACTGTTTGCGTGTGCCACTGGGTGTGCCGCCACGGCCGGCCCACCCGTGGGTGGGCGTGCAGAAGTGTCTGCGTTGCCTCTGGGTGTGCCGCACGGCCGGCCCACCCGTGGGTGGGCGTGCAGAACTGTTTGCGTGTGCCACTGGTGTGCCGCCACGGCCGGCCCACCCGTGGGTGGGCGTGCAGAACTGTTTGCGTGTGCCTCTGGGTGTGCCGCCACGGCCGGCCCACCCGTGGGTGGGCGTGCAGAAGGGCCTGCGTGTTGCCTCTGGGTGTGCCGCACGGCCGGCCCACCCGTGGGTGGGCGTGCAGAACTGTTTGCGTGTGCCACTGGGTGTGCCGCCACGGCCGGCCCACCCGTGGGTGGGCGTGCAGAACGGTTTGCGTGTTGCCTCTGGGTGTGCCGCCACGGCCGGCCCACCCGTGGGTGGGCGTGCAGAACTGTTTGCGTGTGCCTCTGGGTGTGCCGCGACGGCCGGCCCACCCGTGGGTGGGCGTGCAGAACTGTTTGCGTGTGCCACTGGGTGTGCCGCCACGGCCGGCCCACCCGTGGGTGGGCGTGCAGAAGGGCTTGCGTGTGCCTCTGGGTGTGCCGCCACGGCCGGCCCACCCGTGGGTGGGCGTGCAGAACTGTTTGCGTGTGCCACTGGGTGTGCCGCCACGGCCGGCCCACCCGTGGGTGGGCGTGCAGAAGGGCCTGCGGTTGCCTCTGGTGTGCCGCCACGGCCGGCCCACCCGTGGGTGGGCGTGCAGAACTGTTTGCGTGTGCCTCTGGGTGTGCCGCCACGGCCGGCCCACCCGTGGGTGGGCGTGCAGAACTGTTTGCGTGTGCCACTGGGTGTGCCGCACGGCCGGCCCACCCGTGGGTGGGCGTGCAGAACTGTTTGCGTGTGCCACTGGGTGTGCCGCCACGGCCGGCCCACCCGTGGGTGGGCGTGCAGAACTGTTTGCGTGTGCCTCTGGGTGTGCCGCCACGGCCGGCCCACCCGTGGGTGGGCGTGCAGAAGGGCCTGCGGTTGCCTCTGGGTGTGCCGCCACGGCCGGCCCACCCGTGGGTGGGCGTGCAGAAGTGTCTGCGTGTGCCTCTGGGTGTGCCGCCACGGCCGGCCCACCCGTGGGTGGGCGTGCAGAACTGTTTGCGTGTGCCACTGGGTGTGCCGCCACGGCCGGCCCACCCGTGGTGGGCGTGCAGAAGGGTTTGCGGTTGCCTCTGGTGTGCCGCACGGCCGGCCCACCCGTGGGTGGGCGTGCAGAAGGGCCTGGCGTGTGCCTCTGGGTGTGCCGCCACGGCCGGCCCACCCGTGGGTGGGCGTGCAGAACTGTTTGCGGTTGCCTCTGGGTGTGCCGCCACGGCCGGCCCACCCGTGGGTGGGCGTGCAGAACTGTTTGCGTGTGCCACTGGGTGTGCCGCCACGGCCGGCCCACCCGTGGGTGGGCGTGCAGAACTGTTTATGCAGCCACTGGGTGTGCCGCCACGGCCGGCCCACCCGTGGGTGGGCGTGCAGAACTGTTTGCGTGATGCCACTGGGTGTGCCGCCACGGCCGGCCCACCCGTGGGTGGGCGTGCAGAACTGTTTGCGTGTGCCACTGGGTGTGCCGCCACGGCCGGCCCACCCGTGGGTGGGCGTGCAGAACTGTTTGCGTGTGCCACTGGGTGTGCCGCCACGGCCGGCCCACCCGTGGGTGGGCGTGCAGAACTGTTTGCGTGTGCCACTGGGTGTGCCGCCACGGCCGGCCCACCCGTGGGTGGGCGTGCAGAAGGGTCTGCGGTTGCCTCTGGGTGTGCCGCCACGGCCGGCCCACCCGTGGGTGGGCGTGCAGAACTGTTTGCGTGTGCCACTGGGTGTGCCGCCACGGCCGGCCCACCCGTGGGTGGGCGTGCAGAACTGTTTGCGTGTGCCACTGGGTGTGCCACGACGGCCGGCCCACCCGTGGGTGGGCGTGCAGAACTGTTTGCGTGTGCCTCTGGGTGTGCCGCCACGGCCGGCCCACCCGTGGGTGGGCGTGCAGAACTGTTTGCGTGTTGCCTCTGGGTGTGCCGCCACGGCCGGCCCACCCGTGGGTGGGCGTGCAGAACTGTTTGCGTGTGCCACTGGGTGTGCCGCACGGCCGGCCCACCCGTGGGTGGGCGTGCAGAACTGTTTGCGTGTTGCCTCTGGGTGTGCCGCCACGGCCGGCCCACCCGTGGGTGGGCGTGCAGAAGTGCTTGCGTGTGCCTCTGGTGTGCCGCACGGCCGGCCCACCCGTGGGTGGGCGTGCAGAACTGTTTGCGCGGTGCCACTGGGTGTGCCGCCACGGCCGGCCCACCCGTGGGTGGGCGTGCAGAACTGTTTGCGTGTGCCTCTGGGTGTGCCGCGACGGCCGGCCCACCCGTGGGTGGGCGTGCAGAAGGGCCTGCGTGTTGCCTCTGGGTGTGCCGCCACGGCCGGCCCACCCGTGGGTGGGCGTGCAGAACTGTTTGCGTGTGCCACTGGGTGTGCCGCCACGGCCGGCCCACCCGTGGGTGGGCGTGCAGAACTGTTTGCGTGTGCCACTGGGTGTGCCGCCACGGCCGGCCCACCCGTGGGTGGGCGTGCAGAAGGGCCTGCGGTTGCCTCTGGGTGTGCCGCCACGGCCGGCCCACCCGTGGGTGGGCGTGCAGAACTGTTTGCGTGTGCCACTGGGTGTGCCGCCACGGCCGGCCCACCCGTGGGTGGGCGTGCAGAACTGTTTGCGTGTGCCACTGGGTGTGTCGCCACGGCCGGCCCACCCGTGGGTGGGCGTGCAGAAGGGCTTGCGCGTTGCCTCTGGGTGTGCCGCCACGGCCGGCCCACCCGTGGGTGGGCGTGCAGAACTGTTTGCGTGTGCCACTGGGTGTGCCGCCACGGCCGGCCCACCCGTGGGTGGGCGTGCAGAACTGTTTGCGTGTGCCACTGGGTGTGCCGCCACGGCCGGCCCACCCGTGGGTGGGCGTGCAGAAGTGCTTGCGGTTGCCTCTGGGTGTGCCGCGACGGCCGGCCCACCCGTGGGTGGGCGTGCAGAACTGTTTGCGTGTGCCTCTGGGTGTGCCGCACGGCCGGCCCACCCGTGGGTGGGCGTGCAGAACTGTTTGCGTGTGCCACTGGGTGTGCCGCACGGCCGGCCCACCCGTGGGTGGGCGTGCAGAAGTGCTTGCGTGTGCCTCTGGGTGTGCCGCCACGGCCGGCCCACCCGTGGGTGGGCGTGCAGAAGTGCCTGCGGTTGCCTCTGGGTGTGCCGCGACGGCCGGCCCACCCGTGGGTGGGCGTGCAGAACTGTTTGCGTGTGCCACTGGGTGTGCCGCCACGGCCGGCCCACCCGTGGGTGGCGTGCAGAACTGTTTGCGTGTGCCACTGGGTGTGCCGCCACGGCCGGCCCACCCGTGGGTGGGCGTGCAGAAGTGCCTGCGTGTTGCCTCTGGGTGTGCCGCACGGCCGGCCCACCCGTGGGTGGGCGTGCAGAACTGTTTGCGTGTGCCACTGGTGTGCCGCCACGGCCGGCCCACCCGTGGGTGGGCGTGCAGAACTGTTTGCGGTGCCTCTGGGTGTGCCGCCACGGCCGGCCCACCCGTGGGTGGGCGTGCAGAAGGGTCTGCGGTTGCCTCTGGGTGTGCCGCGACGGCCGGCCCACCCGTGGGTGGGCGTGCAGAACTGTTTGCGTGTGCCTCTGGGTGTGCCGCCACGGCCGGCCCACCCGTGGGTGGGCGTGCAGAAGGGCCTGCGGTTGCCTCTGGGTGTGCCGCGACGGCCGGCCCACCCGTGGGTGGGCGTGCAGAACTGCTTGCGTGTGCCTCTGGGTGTGCCGCGACGGCCGGCCCACCCGTGGGTGGGCGTGCAGAACTGTTTGCGTGTGCCTCTGGGTGTGCCACACGGCCGGCCCACCCGTGGGTGGGCGTGCAGAAGGGTTTGCGGTTGCCTCTGGGTGTGCCGCCACGGCCGGCCCACCCGTGGGTGGGCGTGCAGAACTGTTTGCGTGTGCCTCTGGGTGTGCCGCACGGCCGGCCCACCCGTGGGTGGGCGTGCAGAACTGTTTGCGTGTGCCTCTGGGTGTGCCGCCACGGCCGGCCCACCCGTGGGTGGGCGTGCAGAACGGTTTGCGTGTTGCCTCTGGGTGTGCCACGACGGCCGGCCCACCCGTGGGTGGGCGTGCAGAACTGTTTGCGTGTGCCACTGGGTGTGCCGCCACGGCCGGCCCACCCGTGGGTGGGCGTGCAGAACTGTTTGCGTGTGCCTCTGGTGTGCCGCCACGGCCGGCCCACCCGTGGGTGGGCGTGCAGAAGTGCTTGCGCGTTGCCTCTGGGTGTGCCGCCACGGCCGGCCCACCCGTGGGTGGGCGTGCAGAACTGTTTGCGCGGTGCCACTGGGTGTGCCGCCACGGCCGGCCCACCCGTGGGTGGGCGTGCAGAAGGGTCTGCGGTTGCCTCTGGGTGTGCCACGACGGCCGGCCCACCCGTGGGTGGGCGTGCAGAACTGTTTGCGTGTGCCACTGGGTGTGCCGCCACGGCCGGCCCACCCGTGGGTGGGCGTGCAGAACTGTTTGCGTGTGCCACTGGGTGTGCCACACGGCCGGCTCCACCCGTGGGTGGGCTGCAGAAGTGTTTGCGTGTGCCTCTGGGTGTGCCGCCACGGCCGGCCCACCCGTGGGTGGGCGTGCAGAAGTGTTTGCGTGTGCCTCTGGGTGTGTCACGACGGCCGGCCCACCCGTGGGTGGGCGTGCAGAAGTGTTTGCGCGGTGCCACTGGGTGTGCCACGACGGCCGGCCCACCCGTGGGTGGGCGTGCAGAAGTGTCTGCGTTGCCTCTGGGTGTGCCGCACGGCCGGCCCACCCGTGGGTGGGCGTGCAGAACGGTTTGCGTGTGCCTCTGGTGTGCCGCGACGGCCGGCCCACCCGTGGGTGGGCGTGCAGAACTGTTTGCGTGTGCCACTGGGTGTGCCGCCACGGCCGGCCCACCCGTGGGTGGGCGTGCAGAACTGTTTGCGTGTGCCTCTGGGTGTGCCGCACGGCCGGCCCACCCGTGGGTGGGCGTGCAGAACGGTTTGCGTGTGCCTCTGGGTGTGCCGCCACGGCCGGCCCACCCGTGGGTGGGCGTGCAGAAGTGCTTTGCGGTGCCTCTGGGTGTGCCGCGACGGCCGGCCCACCCGTGGGTGGGCGTGCAGAACTGTTTGCGTGTGCCACTGGGTGTGCCGCGACGGCCGGCCCACCCGTGGGTGGGCGTGCAGAAGTGTTTGCGTGTGCCTCTGGTGTGCCGCCACGGCCGGCCCACCCGTGGGTGGGCGTGCAGAACTGTTTGCGTGTGCCTCTGGGTGTGCCGCACGGCCGGCCCACCCGTGGGTGGGCGTGCAGAACTGTTTGCGTGTGCCACTGGGTGTGCCGCGACGGCCGGCCCACCCGTGGGTGGGCGTGCAGAAGTGCTTGCGGTTGCCACTGGGTGTGCCGCCACGGCCGGCCCACCCGTGGGTGGGCGTGCAGAAGGGTTTGCGGTTGCCTCTGGGTGTGCCGCCACGGCCGGCCCACCCGTGGGTGGGCGTGCAGAACTGTTTGCGTGTGCCACTGGGTGTGCCGCACGGCCGGCCCACCCGTGGGTGGGCGTGCAGAACTGTTTGCGTGTTGCCTCTGGGTGTGTCGCCACGGCCGGCCCACCCGTGGGTGGGCGTGCAGAACTGTTTGCGTGTGCCTCTGGGTGTGCCACGACGGCCGGCCCACCCGTGGGTGGGCGTGCAGAAGGGTCTGCGTGTTGCCTCTGGGTGTGCCGCGACGGCCGGCCCACCCGTGGGTGGGCGTGCAGAACTGTTTGCGTGTGCCACTGGGTGTGCCGCCACGGCCGGCCCACCCGTGGGTGGGCGTGCAGAACTGTTTGCGGTGCCACTGGGTGTGCCGCCACGGCCGGCCCACCCGTGGGTGGGCGTGCAGAACTGTTTGCGGTTGCCTCTGGGTGTGCCGCACGGCCGGCCCACCCGTGGGTGGGCGTGCAGAAGGGCCTGCGGTTGCCTCTGGGTGTGCCGCACGGCCGGCTCCACCCGTGGGTGGGCGTGCAGAACTGTTTGCGTGTGCCACTGGTGTGCCGCGACGGCCGGCCCACCCGTGGGTGGGCGTGCAGAACTGTTTGCGTGTGCCACTGGGTGTGCCGCCACGGCCGGCCCACCCGTGGGTGGGCGTGCAGAAGGGTCTGCGGTTGCCTCTGGGTGTGCCGCCACGGCCGGCCCACCCGTGGGTGGGCGTGCAGAACTGTTTGCGTGTGCCACTGGGTGTGCCGCCACGGCCGGCCCACCCGTGGGTGGGCGTGCAGAACTGTTTGCGTGTGCCTCTGGGTGTGCCGCGACGGCCGGCCCACCCGTGGGTGGGCGTGCAGAACGGCCTGCGTGTGCCTCTGGGTGTGCCGCCACGGCCGGCCCACCCGTGGGTGGGCGTGCAGAACTGTTTGCGTGTTGCCTCTGGGTGTGCCGCCACGGCCGGCCCACCCGTGGGTGGGCGTGCAGAACTGTTTGCGTGTGCCACTGGGTGTGCCGCGACGGCCGGCCCACCCGTGGGTGGGCGTGCAGAACTGTTTGCGTGTGCCTCTGGGTGTGCCGCGACGGCCGGCCCACCCGTGGGTGGGCGTGCAGAACTGTTTGCGTGTGCCTCTGGGTGTGCCGCACGGCCGGCCCACCCGTGGGTGGGCGTGCAGAACTGTTTATGCGGTGCCACTGGGTGTGCCGCCACGGCCGGCCCACCCGTGGGTGGGCGTGCAGAAGTGTTTGCGTGTGCCACTGGGTGTGCCGCCACGGCCGGCCCACCCGTGGGTGGGCGTGCAGAAGTGTTTGCGTATGCCTCTGGGTGTGCCGCCACGGCCGGCCCACCCGTGGGTGGGCGTGCAGAAGGGTTTGCGGTTGCCTCTGGGTGTGCCGCCACGGCCGGCCCACCCGTGGGTGGGCGTGCAGAACTGTTTGCGTGTGCCACTGGGTGTGCCGCCACGGCCGGCCCACCCGTGGGTGGGCGTGCAGAACTGTCTGCGGTTGCCTCTGGTGTGCCGCGACGGCCGGCCCACCCGTGGGTGGGCGTGCAGAACTGTTTGCGTGTGCCACTGGGTGTGCCGCGACGGCCGCCCACCCGTGGGTGGGCGTGCAGAAGTGTTTGCGGTTGCCTCTGGGTGTGCCGCCACGGCCGGCCCACCCGTGGGTGGGCGTGCAGAACTGTTTGCGTGTCCACTGGGTGTGCCGCCACGGCCGGCCCACCCGTGGGTGGGCGTGCAGAAGGGCTTGCGGTTGCCTCTGGGTGTGCCACGACGGCCGGCCCACCCGTGGGTGGGCGTGCAGAACTGTTTGCGTGTGCCACTGGGTGTGCCGCCACGGCCGGCCCACCCGTGGGTGGGCGTGCAGAACTGTTTGCGTGTGCCACTGGGTGTGCCGCCACGGCCGGCCCACCCGTGGGTGGGCGTGCAGAACGGTTTGCGGTTGCCTCTGGGTGTGCCGCCACGGCCGGCCCACCCGTGGGTGGGCGTGCAGAACGGTTTGCGTGTGCCTCTGGGTGTGCCACGACGGCCGGCCCACCCGTGGGTGGGCGTGCAGAACTGTTTGCGTGTGCCACTGGGTGTGCCGCCACGGCCGGCCCACCCGTGGGTGGGCGTGCAGAACGGTTTGCGGTGCCACTGGGTGTGCCGCACGGCCGGCCCACCCGTGGGTGGGCGTGCAGAACTGTTTGCGTGTGCCTCTGGGTGTGCCGCCACGGCCGGCCCACCCGTGGGTGGGCGTGCAGAACTGTTTGCGTGTGCCACTGGGTGTGCCGCCACGGCCGGCCCACCCGTGGGTGGGCGTGCAGAACTGTTTGCGTGTGCCTCTGGGTGTGCCGCCACGGCCGGCCCACCCGTGGGTGGGCGTGCAGAACTGTTTGCGTGTTGCCTCTGGGTGTGCCGCCACGGCCGGCCCACCCGTGGGTGGGCGTGCAGAACTGTTTGCGTGTGCCACTGGGTGTGCCGCACGGCCGGCCCACCCGTGGGTGGGCGTGCAGAACTGTTTGCGTGTGCCACTGGGTGTGCCGCCACGGCCGGCCCACCCGTGGGTGGGCGTGCAGAACTGTTTGCGCGTTGCCACTGGTGTGCCGCCACGGCCGGCCCACCCGTGGGTGGGCGTGCAGAAGGTCTGTGCGTGTGCCACTGGGTGTGCCGCCACGGCCGGCCCACCCGTGGGTGGGCGTGCAGAACTGTTTGCGTGTGCCACTGGGTGTGCCGCACGGCCGGCCCACCCGTGGGTGGGCGTGCAGAACTGTTTGCGTGTGCCTCTGGGTGTGCCGCCACGGCCGGCCCACCCGTGGGTGGGCGTGCAGAAGGGCTTGCGTGTTGCCTCTGGGTGTGCCGCCACGGCCGGCCCACCCGTGGGTGGGCGTGCAGAACTGTTTGCGTGTGCCACTGGGTGTGCCGCTACGGCCGGCCCACCCGTGGGTGGGCGTGCAGAAGGGCTTGCGGTTGCCTCTGGGTGTCGCACGCCGCCCACCCGTGTGGGCGTGCAGAATGCCTGCGTTGCTCTGGGTGCCACACGGCCGGCCCACCCGTGGGTGGGCGTGCAGAACTGTTTGCGTGTGCCACTGGGTGTCGCCACGGCCGGCCCACCCGTGGGTGGGCGTGCAGAACTGTTTGCGCGGTGCCACTGGGTGTGCCGCCACGGCCGGCCCACCCGTGGGTGGGCGTGCAGAAGTGCTTGCGGTTGCCTCTGGGTGTGCCGCCACGGCCGGCCCACCCGTGGGTGGGCGTGCAGAACTGTTTGCGGTTGCCTCTGGGTGTGCCGCTGACGGCCGGCCCACCCGTGGGTGGGCGTGCAGAACTGTTTGCGGTTGCCTCTGGGTGTGCCGCGACGGCCGGCCCACCCGTGGGTGGGCGTGCAGAACTGTTTGCGTGTGCCACTGGGTGTGCCGCGACGGCCGGCTCCACCCGTGGGTGGGCGTGCAGAAGGGCTTGCGTTGCCTCTGGGTGTGCCGCACGGCCGGCCCACCCGTGGGTGGGCGTGCAGAACTGTTTGCGTGTGCCACTGGTGTGCCGCCACGGCCGGCCCACCCGTGGGTGGGCGTGCAGAACTGTTTGCGCGTTGCCTCTGGGTGTGCCGCGACGGCCGGCCCACCCGTGGGTGGGCGTGCAGAACGGTTTGCGTGTGCCTCTGGGTGTGCCGCCACGGCCGGCCCACCCGTGGGTGGGCGTGCAGAACGGTTTGCGCGTTGCCTCTGGGTGTGCCGCCACGGCCGGCCCACCCGTGGGTGGGCGTGCAGAACTGTTTGCGTGTGCCTCTGGGTGTGCCGCACGGCCGGCCCACCCGTGGGTGGGCGTGCAGAAGGGCTTGGCGTGTGCCTCTGGGTGTGCCGCCACGGCCGGCCCACCCGTGGGTGGGCGTGCAGAACTGTTTGCGCGTGCCACTGGGTGTGCCGCCACGGCCGGCCCACCCGTGGGTGGGCGTGCAGAACTGTTTGCGCGGTGCCACTGGGTGTGCCGCCACGGCCGGCCCACCCGTGGGTGGGCGTGCAGAACTGTTTGCGGTTGCCACTGGGTGTGCCGCCACGGCCGGCCCACCCGTGGGTGGGCGTGCAGAACTGTTTGCGTGTGCCTCTGGGTGTGCCGCACGGCCGGCCCACCCGTGGGTGGGCGTGCAGAAGTGCTTGCGTTGCCTCTGGGTGTGCCGCCACGGCCGGCCCACCCGTGGGTGGGCGTGCAGAACTGTTTAGCGTGTGCCACTGGGTGTGCCGCCACGGCCGGCCCACCCGTGGGTGGGCGTGCAGAAGGGCTTGCGGTTGCCTCTGGGTGTGCCGCCACGGCCGGCCCACCCGTGGGTGGGCGTGCAGAACGGTTTGCGGTTGCCTCTGGTGTGCCGCGACGGCCGGCCCACCCGTGGGTGGGCGTGCAGAACTGTTTGCGTGTGCCACTGGGTGTGCCACACGGCCGGCCCACCCGTGGGTGGGCGTGCAGAACTGTTTGCGCGTTGCCTCTGGGTGTGCCGCCACGGCCGGCCCACCCGTGGGTGGGCGGCAGAAGGGCTTGCGTGTTGCCTCTGGGTGTGCCGCGACGGCCGGCCCACCCGTGGGTGGGCGTGCAGAACTGTTTGCGCGTGCCACTGGGTGTGCCGCCACGGCCGGCCCACCCGTGGGTGGGCTGCAGAAGGGTTTGCGGTTGCCTCTGGGTGTGCCGCCACGGCCGGCCCACCCGTGGGTGGGCGTGCAGAACGGTCTGCGTGTGCCACTGGGTGTGCCGCGACGGCCGGCCCACCCGTGGGTGGGCGTGCAGAACTGTTTGCGTGTGCCACTGGGTGTGCCGCGACGGCCGGCCCACCCGTGGGTGGGCGTGCAGAACTGTTTGCGTGTGCCACTGGGTGTGCCGCCACGGCCGGCCCACCCGTGGGTGGGCGTGCAGAAGGGTCTGCGTGTGCCTCTGGGTGTGCCGCCACGGCCGGCCCACCCGTGGGTGGGCGTGCAGAACTGTTTGCGTGTGCCACTGGGTGTGCCGCCACGGCCGGCCCACCCGTGGGTGGGCGTGCAGAACTGTTTGCGTGTGCCACTGGGTGTGCCGCCACGGCCGGCCCACCCGTGGGTGGGCGTGCAGAACTGTTTGCGTGTGCCACTGGGTGTGCCGCCACGGCCGGCCCACCCGTGGGTGGGCGTGCAGAACTGTTTGCGTGTGCCTCTGGGTGTGCCGCCACGGCCGGCCCACCCGTGGGTGGGCGTGCAGAACTGTTTGCGTGTGCCACTGGGTGTGCCGCCACGGCCGGCCCACCCGTGGGTGGGCGTGCAGAACTGTTTGCGTGTGCCACTGGGTGTGCCGCCACGGCCGGCCCACCCGTGGGTGGGCGTGCAGAAGTGTCTGCGTGTTGCCTCTGGGTGTGCCGCACGGCCGGCCCACCCGTGGGTGGGCGTGCAGAACTGTTTGCGTGTGCCTCTGGGTGTGCCGCACGGCCGGCCCACCCGTGGGTGGGCGTGCAGAACTGTTTGCGTGTGCCACTGGGTGTGCCGCCACGGCCGGCCCACCCGTGGGTGGGCGTGCAGAAGGGCTTGCGGTTGCCTCTGGGTGTGCCACGACGGCCGGCCCACCCGTGGGTGGGCGTGCAGAACTGCTTGCGCGTTGCCTCTGGGTGTGCCGCCACGGCCGGCCCACCCGTGGGTGGGCGTGCAGAACTGTTTGCGTGTGCCACTGGGTGTGCCGCGACGGCCGGCCCACCCGTGGGTGGGCGTGCAGAAGGGTTTGCGGTTGCCTCTGGTGTGCCGCCACGGCCGGCCCACCCGTGGGTGGGCGTGCAGAAGGGTTTGCGGTTGCCTCTGGGTGTGCCACGACGGCCGGCCCACCCGTGGGTGGGCGTGCAGAACTGTTTATGCAGTGCCACTGGGTGTGCCGCCACGGCCGGCCCACCCGTGGGTGGGCGTGCAGAACTGTTTGCGTGTGCCTCTGGGTGTGCCGCGACGGCCGCCCACCCGTGGGTGGGCGTGCAGAAGTGCCTGCGTGTGCCTCTGGTGTGCCGCTACGGCCGGCCCACCCGTGGGTGGGCGTGCAGAACTGTTTGCGTGTGCCACTGGGTGTGCCGCACGGCCGGCCCACCCGTGGGTGGGCGTGCAGAACGGTTTGCGGTTGCCTCTGGGTGTGCCGCACGGCCGGCCCACCCGTGGGTGGGCGTGCAGAAGTGCCTGCGTTGCCTCTGGGTGTGCCGCCACGGCCGGCCCACCCGTGGGTGGGCGTGCAGAACTGTTTGCGTGTGCCACTGGGTGTGCCGCCACGGCCGGCCCACCCGTGGGTGGGCGTGCAGAACTGTTTGCGTGTGCCACTGGGTGTGCCGCCACGGCCGGCCCACCCGTGGGTGGGCGTGCAGAACTGTTTGCGTGTGCCTCTGGGTGTGCCGCCACGGCCGGCCCACCCGTGGGTGGGCGTGCAGAAGTGCCTGCGTGTTGCCTCTGGTGTGCCGCCACGGCCGGCCCACCCGTGGGTGGGCGTGCAGAACTGTTTGCGCGTTGCCTCTGGTGTGCCGCCACGGCCGGCCCACCCGTGGGTGGGCGTGCAGAACTGTTTGCGTGTGCCACTGGTGTGCCGCCACGGCCGGCCCACCCGTGGGTGGGCGTGCAGAAGGGTCTGCGGTTGCCTCTGGGTGTGCCGCCACGGCCGGCCCACCCGTGGGTGGGCGTGCAGAACTGTTTGCGGTTGCCTCTGGGTGTGCCGCCACGGCCGGCCCACCCGTGGGTGGGCGTGCAGAACTGTTTGCGTGTGCCACTGGGTGTGCCGCCACGGCCGGCCCACCCGTGGGTGGGCGTGCAGAACTGTTTGCGGTTGCCACTGGGTGTGCCGCGACGGCCGGCCCACCCGTGGGTGGGCGTGCAGAAGGGTTTGCGGTTGCCTCTGGGTGTGCCGACACGGCCGGCCCACCCGTGGGTGGGCGTGCAGAAGTGTTTGCGTGTGCCTCTGGGTGTGCCGCCACGGCCGGCCCACCCGTGGGTGGGCGTGCAGAACTGTTTGCGTGTGCCTCTGGGTGTGCCGCTGACGGCCGGCCCACCCGTGGGTGGGCGTGCAGAAGGGTTTGCGGTTGCCTCTGGGTGTGCCGCCACGGCCGGCCCCACCCGTGGGTGGGCGTGCAGAACTGTTTGCGTGTGCCTCTGGGTGTGCCACGACGGCCGGCCCACCCGTGGGTGGGCGTGCAGAACTGTTTGCGTGTGCCACTGGGTGTGCAGCCACGGCCGGCCCACCCGTGGGTGGGCGTGCAGAAGGGCTTGCGGTTGCCTCTGGGTGTGCCGCTGACGGCCGGCCCACCCGTGGGGTGGGCGTGCAGAACGGTTTGCGTGTGCCTCTGGGTGTGCCGCACGGCCGGCCCACCCGTGGGTGGGCGTGCAGAACTGTTTGCGTGTGCCACTGGGTGTGCCACACGGCCGGCCCACCCGTGGGTGGGCGTGCAGAAGGGTTTGCGGTTGCCTCTGGGTGTGCCGCGACGGCCGGCCCACCCGTGGGTGGGCGTGCAGAAGGGCTTGCGGTTGCCTCTGGGTGTGCCGCCACGGCCGGCCCACCCGTGGGTGGGCGTGCAGAACTGTTTGCGTGTGCCACTGGGTGTGCCACGACGGCCGGCCCACCCGTGGGTGGGCGTGCAGAACTGTTTGCGTGTGCCACTGGGTGTGCCGCGACGGCCGGCTCCACCCGTGGGTGGGCGTGCAGAAGGGCTTGCGGTTGCCTCTGGGTGTGCCGCCACGGCCGGCCCACCCGTGGGTGGGCGTGCAGAAGTGTTTGCGTGTGCCTCTGGGTGTGCCGCCACGGCCGGCCCCACCCGTGGGTGGGCGTGCAGAACTGTTTGCGTGTGCCTCTGGGTGTGCCGCCACGGCCGGCCCCACCCGTGGGTGGGCGTGCAGAACTGTTTGCGTGTGCCTCTGGGTGTGCCGCCACGGCCGGCCCACCCGTGGGTGGGCGTGCAGAACTGTTTGCGTGTGCCACTGGGTGTGCCGCCACGGCCGGCCCACCCGTGGGTGGGCGTGCAGAAGGGCTTGCGTGTTGCCTCTGGGTGTGCCGCCACGGCCGGCCCACCCGTGGGTGGGCGTGCAGAACTGTTTGCGTGTGCCACTGGGTGTGCCGCGACGGCCGGCCCACCCGTGGGTGGGCGTGCAGAACTGTTTGCGTGTGCCACTGGGTGTGCCGCGACGGCCGGCCCACCCGTGGGTGGGCGTGCAGAAGGGCCTGCGGTTGCCTCTGGGTGTGCCGCCACGGCCGGCCCACCCGTGGGTGGGCGTGCAGAACTGTTTGCGTGTGCCACTGGTGTGCCGACACGGCCGGCCCACCCGTGGGTGGGCGTGCAGAAGTGTTTGCGGTTGCCTCTGGGTGTGCCGCGACGGCCGGCCCACCCGTGGGTGGGCGTGCAGAAGGGCTTGCGGTTGCCTCTGGGTGTGCCGCACGGCCGGCCCACCCGTGGGTGGGCGTGCAGAACTGTTTGCGTGTGCCACTGGGTGTGCCGCCACGGCCGGCTCCACCCGTGGGTGGGCGTGCAGAACTGTTTGCGTGTGCCACTGGGTGTGCCGCCACGGCCGGCCCACCCGTGGGTGGGCGTGCAGAACTGTTTGCGGTTGCCACTGGGTGTGCCGCGACGGCCGGCCCACCCGTGGGTGGGCGTGCAGAAGGGTTTGCGGTTGCCTCTGGGTGTGCCGCCACGGCCGGCTCCACCCGTGGGTGGGCGTGCAGAACTGTTTGCGTGTGCCACTGGGTGTGCCGCACGGCCGGCCCACCCGTGGGTGGGCGTGCAGAACTGTTTGCGGTGCCTCTGGGTGTGCCGCCACGGCCGGCCCACCCGTGGGTGGGCGTGCAGAAGGGTTTGCGGTTGCCTCTGGGTGTGCCGCGACGGCCGGCCCACCCGTGGGTGGGCGTGCAGAAGGGTTTGCGTGTTGCCTCTGGGTGTGTCACGACGGCCGGCCCACCCGTGGGTGGGCGTGCAGAACTGTTTGCGTGTGCCACTGGGTGTGCCACACGGCCGGCCCACCCGTGGGTGGGCGTGCAGAAGTGTTTGCGGTTGCCTCTGGGTGTGCCGCGACGGCCGGCCCACCCGTGGGTGGGCGTGCAGAACTGTTTGCGTGTGCCTCTGGGTGTGCCGCGACGGCCGGCCCACCCGTGGGTGGGCGTGCAGAAGGGTTTGCGGTTGCCTCTGGGTGTGCCGCCACGGCCGGCCCACCCGTGGGTGGGCGTGCAGAACTGTTTGCGTGTGTCCACTGGGTGTGCCGCACGGCCGGCCCACCCGTGGGTGGGCGTGCAGAAGGGTTTGCGGTTGCCTCTGGGTGTGCCGCCACGGCCGGCCCACCCGTGGGTGGGCGTGCAGAACTGTTTATGCAGTGCCACTGGGTGTGCCGCCACGGCCGGCCCACCCGTGGGTGGGCGTGCAGAACTGTTTGCGTGTTGCCTCTGGGTGTGCCGCGACGGCCGGCCCACCCGTGGGTGGGCGTGCAGAAGGGCTTGCGGTTGCCTCTGGTGTGCCGCCACGGCCGGCCCACCCGTGGGTGGGCGTGCAGAAGGGTTTATGCGGTTGCCTCTGGGTGTGCCGCCACGGCCGGCCCACCCGTGGGTGGGCGTGCAGAACTGTTTGCGTGTGCCTCTGGTGTGCCGCCACGGCCGGCCCACCCGTGGGTGGGCGTGCAGAAGGGTCTGCGGTTGCCTCTGGGTGTGCCGCCACGGCCGGCCCACCCGTGGGTGGGCGTGCAGAACTGTTTGCGTGTGCCACTGGGTGTGCCGCCACGGCCGGCCCACCCGTGGGTGGGCGTGCAGAACTGTTTGCGTGTGCCACTGGGTGTGCCGACACGGCCGGCTCCACCCGTGGGTGGGCGTGCAGAACTGTTTGCGTGTGCCACTGGGTGTGCCGCCACGGCCGGCCCACCCGTGGGTGGGCGTGCAGAAGGGTTTGCGGTTGCCTCTGGTGTGCCGCCACGGCCGGCCCACCCGTGGGTGGGCGTGCAGAAGGGCCTGCGTGTTGCCTCTGGGTGTGCCGCCACGGCCGGCCCACCCGTGGGTGGGCGTGCAGAACTGTTTATGCGGTGCCACTGGGTGTGCCGCGACGGCCGGCCCACCCGTGGGTGGGCGTGCAGAAGTGTCTGCGGTTGCCTCTGGGTGTGCCGCCACGGCCGGCCCACCCGTGGGTGGGCGTGCAGAAGTGTTTGCGGTTGCCTCTGGGTGTGCCGCCACGGCCGGCCCACCCGTGGGTGGGCGTGCAGAACTGTTTATGCGGTGCCACTGGGTGTGCCGCCACGGCCGGCCCACCCGTGGGTGGGCGTGCAGAACTGTTTGCGTGTTGCCTCTGGGTGTGCCGCGACGGCCGGCCCACCCGTGGGTGGGCGTGCAGAAGGGCTTGCGTGTTGCCTCTGGGTGTGCCGCGACGGCCGGCCCACCCGTGGGTGGGCGGCAGAACTGTTTGCGTGTGCCACTGGGTGTGCCGCCGACGGCCGGCCCACCCGTGGGTGGGCGTGGCAGAACTGTTTGCGTGTGCCACTGGGTGTGCCGCCACGGCCGGCCCACCCGTGGGTGGGCGTGCAGAAGGGTTTGCGGTTGCCTCTGGGTGTGCCGCGACGGCCGGCCCACCCGTGGGTGGGCGTGCAGAAGGGCTTGCGTTGCCTCTGGGTGTGCCGCCACGGCCGGCCCACCCGTGGGTGGGCGTGCAGAACTGTTTGCGTGTGCCACTGGGTGTGCCGCTACGGCCGGCCCACCCGTGGGTGGGCGTGCAGAACTGTTTGCGTGTGCCACTGGGTGTGCCGCCACGGCCGGCCCACCCGTGGGTGGGCGTGCAGAACGGTTTGCGTGTGCCTCTGGGTGTGCCGCCACGGCCGGCCCACCCGTGGGTGGGCGTGCAGAACTGTTTGCGTGTGCCACTGGGTGTGCCGCGACGGCCGGCCCACCCGTGGGTGGGCGTGCAGAAGGGTTTGCGTGTGCCTCTGGGTGTGCCGCACGGCCGGCCCACCCGTGGGTGGGCGTGCAGAACTGTTTGCGTGTGCCTCTGGTGTGCCGCCACGGCCGGCCCACCCGTGGGTGGGCGTGCAGAAGGGCTTGCGGTTGCCTCTGGGTGTGCCGCCACGGCCGGCCCACCCGTGGGTGGGCGTGCAGAACTGTTTGCGTGTGCCACTGGGTGTGCCGCCACGGCCGGCCCACCCGTGGGTGGGCGTGCAGAACTGTTTGCGTGTGCCTCTGGGTGTGCCGCGACGGCCGGCCCACCCGTGGGTGGGCGTGCAGAAGGGCTTGCGGTTGCCTCTGGGTGTGCCGCCACGGCCGGCCCACCCGTGGGTGGGCGTGCAGAACGGTTTGCGTGTTGCCTCTGGGTGTGCCGCCACGGCCGGCCCACCCGTGGGTGGGCGTGCAGAACTGTTTAGCGTGTGCCACTGGGTGTGCCGCGACGGCCGGCCCACCCGTGGGTGGGCGTGCAGAAGGGTTTGCGTGTTGCCTCTGGGTGTGCCGCACGGCCGGCCCACCCGTGGGTGGGCGTGCAGAACTGTTTGCGTGTGCCACTGGGTGTGCCGCCACGGCCGGCCCACCCGTGGGTGGGCGTGCAGAACTGTTTGCGCGGTGCCACTGGGTGTGCCGCACGGCCGGCCCACCCGTGGGTGGGCGTGCAGAACTGTTTGCGTGTGCCTCTGGGTGTGCCGCCACGGCCGGCCCACCCGTGGGTGGGCGTGCAGAACGGTTTGCGTGTGCCTCTGGGTGTGCCGCGACGGCCGGCCCACCCGTGGGTGGGCGTGCAGAACGGTTTGCGGTTGCCTCTGGGTGTGCCGCCACGGCCGGCCCACCCGTGGGTGGGCGTGCAGAACTGTTTATGCGTGTGCCACTGGGTGTGCCGCCACGGCCGGCCCACCCGTGGGTGGGCGTGCAGAAGGGCTTGCGTGTTGCCTCTGGGTGTGCCGCCACGGCCGGCCCACCCGTGGGTGGGCGTGCAGAACTGTTTGCGTGTGCCTCTGGGTGTGCCGCCACGGCCGGCCCACCCGTGGGTGGGCGTGCAGAACTGTTTGCGTGTGCCACTGGTGTGCCGCCACGGCCGGCCCACCCGTGGGTGGGCGTGCAGAACTGTTTGCGGTTGCCTCTGGGTGTGCCGCGACGGCCGGCCCACCCGTGGGTGGGCGTGCAGAAGGGTCTGGCGGTTGCCTCTGGGTGTGCCGCGACGGCCGGCCCACCCGTGGGTGGGCGTGCAGAACTGTTTATGTGTGCCACTGGGTGTGCCGCCACGGCCGGCCCACCCGTGGGTGGGCGTGCAGAACTGTTTGCGGTTGCCACTGGGTGTGCCGCCACGGCCGGCCCACCCGTGGGTGGGCGTGCAGAAGGGCTTGCGCGTTGCCTCTGGGTGTGCCGCCACGGCCGGCCCACCCGTGGGTGGGCGTGCAGAACTGTTTGCGTGTGCCTCTGGGTGTGCCGCACGGCCGGCCCACCCGTGGGTGGGCGTGCAGAACTGTTTGCGTGTGCCACTGGGTGTGCCGCCACGGCCGGCCCACCCGTGGGTGGGCGTGCAGAAGTGTTTGCGTGTTGCCTCTGGGTGTGCCGCACGGCCGGCCCACCCGTGGGTGGGCGTGCAGAACTGTTTGCGTTGCCTCTGGGTGTGCCGCCACGACCGGCCCACCCGTGGGTGGGCGTGCAGAACTGTTTGCGTGTGCCACTGGGTGTGCCGCCACGGCCGGCCCACCCGTGGGTGGGCGTGCAGAACTGTTTGCGTGTGCCACTGGGTGTGCCGCCACGGCCGGCCCACCCGTGGGTGGGCGTGCAGAACGGTTTGCGTGTTGCCTCTGGGTGTGCCGCCACGGCCGGCCCACCCGTGGGTGGGCGTGCAGAACTGTTTGCGTGTGCCACTGGGTGTGCCGCCACGGCCGGCCCACCCGTGGGTGGGCGTGCAGAACTGTTTGCGTGTGCCACTGGGTGTGCCGCCACGGCCGGCCCACCCGTGGGTGGGCGTGCAGAAGTGTCTGCGTGTGCCTCTGGGTGTGCCGCCACGGCCGGCCCACCCGTGGGTGGGCGTGCAGAACTGTTTGCGTGTGCCACTGGGTGTGCCGCCACGGCCGGCCCACCCGTGGGTGGGCGTGCAGAACTGTTTGCGTGGTGCCACTGGGTGTGCCGCGACGGCCGGCCCACCCGTGGGTGGGCGTGCAGAAGGGCTCATACGGTTGCCTCTGGGTGTGCCGCGACGGCCGGCCCACCCGTGGGTGGGCGTGCAGAACTGTTTGCGTGTGCCACTGGGTGTGCCGCCACGGCCGGCCCACCCGTGGGTGGGCGTGCAGAACTGTTTGCGTGTGCCACTGGGTGTGCCGCCACGGCCGGCCCACCCGTGGGTGGGCGTGCAGAACGGTTTGCGTGTTGCCTCTGGGTGTGCGCCACGGCCGGCCCACCCGTGGGTGGGCGTGCAGAAGTGTCTGCGTGTGCCTCTGGGTGTGCCGCCACGGCCGGCCCACCCGTGGGTGGGCGTGCAGAACTGTTTGCGCATGCCACTGGGTGTGCCGCGACGGCCGGCCCACCCGTGGGTGGGCGTGCAGAACTGTTTGCGTGTGCCACTTTGGGTGTGCCGCCACGGCCGGCCCACCCGTGGGTGGGCGTGCAGAAGTGCTCTGCGTGTGCCTCTGGGTGTGCCGCGACGGCCGGCCCACCCGTGGGTGGGCGTGCAGAACTGTTTGCGTGTGCCACTGGGTGTGCCGCCACGGCCGGCCCACCCGTGGGTGGGCGTGCAGAAGGGTTTGCGGTTGCCTCTGGGTGTGCCGCCACGGCCTGCCCACCCGTGGGTGGGCGTGCAGAAGTGCCTGCGCGTTGCCTCTGGGTGTGCCGCCACGGCCGGCCCACCCGTGGGTGGGCGTGCAGAACTGTTTGCGTGTGCCACTGGGTGTGCCGCCACGGCCGGCTCCACCCGTGGGTGGGCGTGCAGAACTGTTTGCGTGTGCCTCTGGGTGTGCCGCCACGGCCGGCCCACCCGTGGGTGGGCGTGCAGAACTGTTTGCGTGTGCCACTGGGTGTGCCGCCACGGCCGGCTCCACCCGTGGGTGGGCGTGCAGAAGGGCCTGCGGTTGCCTCTGGGTGTGCCACACGGCCGGCCCACCCGTGGGTGGGCGTGCAGAAGGGTTTGGCGGTGCCTCTGGGTGTGCCGCCACGGCCGGCCCACCCGTGGGGTGGGCGTGCAGAACTGTTTGCGCGGTGCCACTGGGTGCCGCCACGGCCGGCCCACCCGTGGGTGGGCGTGCAGAACTGTTTGCGTGTGCCTCTGGGTGTGCCGCCACGGCCGGCTCCACCCGTGGGTGGGCGTGCAGAACTGTTTGCGGTGCCACTGGTGTGCCGCCACGGCCGGCCCACCCGTGGGTGGGCGTGCAGAAGTGTTTGCGGTTGCCTCTGGTGTGCCGCCACGGCCGGCCCACCCGTGGGTGGGCGTGCAGAACTGCTTGCGGTTGCCTCTGGGGTGTGCCGCACGGCCGGCCCACCCGTGGGTGGGCGTGCAGAAGGGTTTGCGGTTGCCTCTGGGTGTGCCGCCACGGCCGGCCCACCCGTGGGTGGGCGTGCAGAACTGTTTGCGTGTTGCCTCTGGGTGTGCCGCCACGGCCGGCCCACCCGTGGGTGGGCGTGCAGAAGGGTTTGCGTGTGCCTCTGGGTGTGCCGCCACGGCCGGCTCCACCCGTGGGTGGGCGTGCAGAACTGTTTGCGGTGCCTCTGGGTGTGCCGCCACGGCCGGCCCACCCGTGGGTGGGCGTGCAGAAGTGTTTGCGGTTGCCTCTGGGTGTGCCGCTACGGCCGGCCCACCCGTGGGTGGGCGTGCAGAACTGTTTGCGTGCTGCCACTGGGTGTGCAGCCGACGGCCGGCCCACCCGTGGGTGGGCGTGCAGAAGGGCTTGCGGTTGCCTCTGGGTGTGCCACGACGCCGGCCCACCCGTGGTGGGCGGCAGAAGGGCTTGCGTGGTGCCTCTGGGTGTGCCGCTGACGGCCGGCCCACCCGTGGGTGGGCGTGCAGAACTGTTTTGCGTGTGCCACTGGGTGTGCCGCCACGGCCGGCCCACCCGTGGGTGGGCGTGCAGAAGGGCTTGGCGGTTGCCTCTGGTGTGCCGCCACGGCCGGCCCACCCGTGGGTGGGCGTGCAGAAGGGCCTGCGGTTGCCTCTGGGTGTGCCACCACGGCCGGCCCACCCGTGGGTGGGCGTGCAGAATGTTTGCGGTGCCACTGGGTGTGCCGCCACGGCCGGCCCACCCGTGGGTGGGCGTGCAGAACTGTTTGCGTGTGCCACTGGGTGTGCCGCACGGCCGGCTCCACCCGTGGGTGGGCGTGCAGAAGGGCCTGGCGTTGCCTCTGGGTGTGCCACACGGCCGGCCCACCCGTGGTGGGCGTGCAGAACTGTTTGCGTTGCCTCTGGGTGTGCCGCCACGGCCGGCCCACCCGTGGGTGGGCGTGCAGAACTGTTTGCGTGTGCCTCTGGGTGTGCCGCACGGCCGGCCCACCCGTGGGTGGGCGTGCAGAAGGGTTTGCGGTTGCCTCTGGGTGTGCCGCGACGGCCGGCCCACCCGTGGGTGGGCGTGCAGAACTGTTTGCGTGATGCCACTGGGTGTGCCGCCACGGCCGCTCCACCCGTGGGTGGGCGCAGAAGGGCCTGCGGTTGCCTCTGGGTGTGCCGCCACGGCCGCCCACCCGTGGTGGGCGTGCAGAACTGTTTATGTGCCACTGGGTGTGCCGACACGGCCGGCCCACCCGTGGGTGGGCGTGCAGAACTGTTTTGCGTGTGCCACTGGGTGTGTCGCACGGCCGGCCCACCCGTGGGTGGGCGTGCAGAAGGGCTTGCGGTTGCCTCTGGGTGTGCCGCCACGGCCGGCCCACCCGTGGGTGGGCGTGCAGAAGGGTTTGCGGTTGCCTCTGGGTGTGCCGCCACGGCCGGCCCACCCGTGGGTGGGCGTGCAGAACTGTTTGGCGTGTGCCTACTGGTGTGCCGCCACGGCCGGCCCACCCGTGGGTGGGCGTGCAGAAGGGTCTGCGTGTTGCCTCTGGGTGTGCACGCACGGGCCGGCCCACCCGTGGGTGGGCGTGCAGAACTGTTTGCAGTGTGCCACTGATGTGCCGACACGGCCGGCCCACCCGTGGGTGGGCTGCAGAACGGCCTGCGGTTGCCTCTGGTGTGCCGCCACGGCCGGCCCACCCGTGGGTGGGCGGCAGAACTGTTTGCGTGTGCCTCTGGGTGTGCCGCGACGGCCGGCCCACCCGCGGGTGGGCGGCAGAACGGTTTGCGCGTTGCCTCTGGGTGTGCCGCCACGGCCGGCCCACCCGTGGGTGGGCGTGCAGAAGGGTTTGCGGTTGCCTCTGGTGTGCCGCCACGGCCGGCCCACCCGTGGGTGGGCGTGCAGAACTGTTTGCGCGGTGCCTCTGGGTGTGCCGCCACGGCCGGCCCACCCGTGGGTGGGCGTGCAGAACTGTTTGCGTGTGCCACTGGGTGTGCCGCACGTCGGCCCACCCGTGGGTGTGCAGAAGGCCTGCAGTTGCTCTGGTGTGCCACGGCCGGCCCACCCGTGGGTGGGCGTGCAGAACGGCCTGCGGTTGCCTCTGGGTGTGCCACGACGGTCGGCCCACCCGTGGGTGGGCGTGCAGAACTGTTTGCGTGTGCCACTGGGTGTGCCGCCACGGCCGGCCCACCCGTGGGTGGGCGTGCAGAACTGTTTGCGTGTGCCACTGGGTGTGCCGCGACGGCCGGCCCACCCGTGGGTGGGCGTGCAGAAGGGCTTGCGTGGTGCCTCTGGGTGTGCCGCCACGGCCGGCCCACCCGTGGGTGGGCGGCAGAACTGTTTGCGTTGCCTCTGGGTGTGCCGCCACGGCCGGCCCACCCGTGGTGGGCGGCAGAACGGCTTGCGGTTGCCTCTGGGTGTGCCGACGGCCGGCCCATCCGTGGTGGGCGTGCAGAAGGGCTTGCGGTTGCCTCTGGGTGTGCCGCGACGGCCGGCCCACCCGTGGGTGGGCGTGCAGAACTGTTTATGCAGTGCCACTGGGTGTGCCGCCACGGCCGGCCCACCCGTGGGTGGGCGTGCAGAACTGTTTGCGTGTGCCACTGGGTGTGCCGCCACGGCCGGCCCACCCGTGGGTGGGCGTGCAGAAGTGCCTGCGGTTGCCTCTGGGTGTGCCGCCACGGCCGGCCCACCCGTGGGTGGGCGTGCAGAACTGTTTATGCAGTGCCATCTGGGTGTGCCGCCACGGCCGGCCCACCCGTGGGTGGGCGTGCAGAACGGTTTGCGGTTGCCTCTGGGTGTGCCGCGACGGCCGGCCCACCCGTGGGTGGGCGTGCAGAACTGTTTGCGTGTGCCACTGGGTGTGCCGCCACGGCCGGCCCACCCGTGGGTGGGCGCAGAAGGGCCTGCGGTTGCCTCTGGGTGTGCCGCCGACGGCCGGCCCACCCGTGGGTGGGCGTGCAGAACTGTTTGCGTGTGCCACTGGGTGTGCCGCACGGCCGGCCCCACCCGTGGGTGGGCGTGCAGAACTGTTTGCGTGATGCCACTGGGTGTGCCGCCACGGCCGGCCCACCCGTGGGTGGGCGTGCAGAAGTGCCTGCGTGTGCCTCTGGGTGTCGCCACGGCCGGCCCACCCGTGGGTGGCGTGCAGAACTGTTTGCGTGTGCCACTGGGTGTGCCGCGACGGCCGGCCCACCCGTGGGTGGGCGTGCAGAACTGTTTGGCGTGTGCCTCTGGGGTGTGCCGCCACGGCCGGCCCACCCGTGGGTGGGCGTGCAGAACTGTTTGCGCGTTGCCTCTGGGTGTGCCGCCACGGCCGGCCCACCCGTGGGTGGGGCGGCGTAGAAGGGCTTAGGTGATGCCTCTGGGTGTGCTCGCCACGGGCCGGCCCACCCGTGGGTGGGCGTGCAGAACTGTTTGCGTTGCCACTGGGTGTGCCGCCACGGCCGGCCCACCCGCGGGTGGGCGTGCAGAACTGTTTGCGTGTGCCACTGGGTGTGCCGCCACGGCCGGCCCACCCGTGGGTGGGCGTGCAGAACTGTTTGCGGTTGCCTCTGGGTGTCGCCAACGGCCGGCCCACCCCGTGGGTGGGCGTGCAGAAGGGTTCGCGGGTTGCCTCTGGGTGTGTCGCCACGGCCGGCCCACCCGTGGGTGGGCGCAGAAGGGTTTGCGGTTGCCTCTGGGTGTGCCGCCACGGCCGGCCCACCCGTGGGTGGGCGTGCAGAACTGTTTATGCAGTGCCTCTGGTGTGCCGCACGGCCGGCCCACCCGTGGGTGGGCGGCAGAACTGTTTGGCAGCTAATCGGCTGTGTCGCTCACGGCCGGCTCCACCCTGGGTGGCGCGCAGAAGGGCCTGCGGTTGCCTCTGGGTGTGCCAACACGGCCGGCTCCACCCGTGAGTGGGCGTGCAGAAGGACTGCGGTTGCCTCTGGGTGTGCCACACGGCCGGCCCACCCGTGGGTGGGCGCGCAGAACTGTTTATGGTGCCACTGGGTGTGCCGCCACGGCCGGCCCACCCCGTGGGTGGAGCGTGCAGAAGGGCCTGCGGTGGCACTCTGGGGTGTGCCGCCACGGCCGGCCCACCCGTGGTGGGCGTGCGAGAACTGTTCGCGTGCCACTGGATGTACCGCCACGGCCGGCCCACCCGTGTGCCGAGGAGCAGATGGGCCTGTGGTTAGGCTCTGGAACTGCGCCGCGACGGGCCGGCCCACCCCGTGTGTGGGCGTTCAGAAGGGCCTG